>CABHPR010127837.1:29006-48018 GCA_902168415.1 Peromyscus melanophrys
AGAAAGAAAGAAAGAAAGAAAGAAAGAAAGAAAGAAAGAAAGAAAGAAAGAAAGAAAGAAAGAAAGAAAGAAAAAGTCAGAAAGACAGAAAGACAGCTATAGTCCAGCCCTCATTTGCCACTGGGGAAATGCAGTCAGGTAGCCAGGGAAGATGGGAACAGTGTCTATGGAGGACCCCTCATCTGTGACAGCTATCCATGTGCCCACCTATCCAGTTTCCACTCATCAGTGGATGGGAAGAAGGTGGAGAGGTTCAATTCCCAGCACCCACATGGCAGCTCACAACTGTCTGTAACTCTAGTTCCAGGGGATCTGACACCCTCACACAGACATGTAGGCAGGCAAAACACCAGTGCACATGAAATAAAAATGAATGAATCATTTTTAAAAAGAAAGAAAGAAAAGAAAAAGTAGAAAACGAAGCACAAGGTGGGTGGTGTTTTGAGAACCTGTCCAGCATGGGCTCGCACCTGTGCAAGCCACAGAGGCGGGACCCTGAGGGGGAGCTTGTTGGATAACTTGCTGGGGTGCGATAACGCGGAGGCCCTGGAGGTATGTCACACTATCTCACAAGCTTGAAAGCCTTAGGGGTTATCTGCTCTACAATTTTCCTTTTTTTTTAAAGAAAAAAATTTTAAAGATGTAATTTTCGCCAGGCAAGGCAGTGCACGTCTTAAAGTCTTAAAGTCTTAAAGCAGGTGAAAGGCATAAGCAGGTGGTCCTCTGGGAGTCTGAGGCCAGCTGGCCTTACGTAGCAAGTATCACACCAGCCAAGGCTACAGAGTGAGACCCTTACTAAAAAGACAAAGATATATTCTTTTTTAGGGGTTTTTTGTTTGTTTTGTGGTTTGTTTGTTTGCTTTTTTGAGACAGGGTTTCTCTGTGTAGCCCTGGCTGTCCTAAAACTTGCTATGTAGACCAGGCTGGCCTGGAACTTAGAGATCCGCCTGCCTCTGCCTCCTGAGTGCTGGAATTAAAGACGTGGGCCACCACTGCCCAGCAATTATTTATTTTTATTTGTGTATGGGTGCCATGTATGAGTGTGAGGCCCGAGAAGTCTGAGAAGCATGTCATGTTCCTTGGAGCTGGAGTTTCAGGCAATTGTGAGCTACCTGATCTGGGTGCTCAGAATTAAACTTGGGTCTTCTGAAAGTAAGGGCTCTTACTGCTGAGCCATCTCTCCAGGCCCCTAATTTTCTGTGTTGCATCGTGTGTGTGTGTGTGTGTGTGTGTGTGTGTGTGTGTGTGTGTGTTAGTAGGAGGGAGCATGAGCATGAGCCATGGTGTGGTTCTAGAGGTCTTAGGACAATGTGCAAGTCAGTTCTCTCCTACTGTGTGGGTTCTAGGGCTTCAACTCAGGTCAGCAGGCTTGATGACAGGCACCTTTACTTTCTGAACCACCTCACTGACCCAGAGTTTCACTTCCCATCCCCCAGTACTGGGAAAATTGAACGCAGGGCCTTGCATACACTAGACAAGACTATTAGCACTGAGCCACACATCCCCACCCCCCACCACTGACTTTCTTTCTTGCCTGTTTTTCCTTTCAGTGTTTTGTTTTGGGGGAGTTCTGAGTTCGAAGTGAGTGGCAACCTAGTTTTCACAGGCAGCAGCCACTTGTGGGCTCAGGTTCTCCTGGGAGCCTGCAGAGTATCCCAGCCCCAGAACCTGCATTCCCAGGGCAGTACTGGCCTTTGATTTGCTGGTCACCACTCAGCAGACAGACAGGATCCAAGAAGGGACCTAGGGCCCTACCACCTACCCTCACTTGTCACCAGTTTGCTAAAATAGCATCATGGGTGGCCACCTCTGCTCCTGAGTGCTTTTGGAACTTCTAATGAAAAAACCAGGTTTTGTCCCAACCTGGCCAGGCCTCACGCAGTGATGTTGGGGCTTCAGAGACCGGAAACCAAAAGAAAGGCCTCTGAGGCCAGCCACTGGAAAGGGTGTCCCTCCCCGTGTCACCCATCATTTCCTGCCAGTCCCTTGGGGCCTGAAGAGGTCTCATTCTGGGGTCCAGTATTATGTTCCCTGATATTGGCCAAGGAAGGGGTCCATCGAGGGAACTGTAGCAGTCAGAACTAGATGACCAATTGCTCTGGAGGAGAGGGAAAGAGCAAGAATGATGTGCCAGCCCCACACTGGGGAGAGCTGTTGAGATCTGGTCTCTAGTAGTGGCCCTGCTGGTTTCCTTGATAGCCTCTGCCTGCAGGTGTAGGTCAGAGTTCTAGCAAAGGTACCTGTATATGCGTATGTGATTGTATCTGTTGTCCCTCTGTATGAGAGAGATACTCTGTATCGGTGAGCATGTCTGTGCATGCATGTACATGATGGGGAGGGGCGCAGACAGCTTAAACTGGTTTTGTTTGGCAGCTTGGGGGTTCTCCCAAGACCCTGACTCTCATTCATGTCTGTCCAGGAGCCAGAACAGGGCAGGTGTGGGATGCTGCTGAGGTCTGGGGCAGTACCTTAACAGTCCATGTGAGCAGCTGGTCACATTTACCTGCTGAACTGTCAATGCCAAGGGCCAGCTTAGGTCTATCTGTTCATAGGGTCCAGATTCTAAGCATATGGTAAAAAGTACCCTGCTGAGACCAGGGCCTGGCTTGGGGGATGGGCAGCATGCTGAGTATATAGGAGTTCTCGAATCTGAGGAGGGAAGGGTGTACCAGCCTCAGGTCCTTGGCTAGCTCAGAGAAATTCCCTACTCAGAGGAAGTTTTGGGCTTAGCACTGAAGAAGACTATGAGATCTAAAGACCAGTCCCCAGGTGCCTGGTTTTTTTTTTTTAGAGGGACAGGCTGTACTGGAAGTATTGGGTTGTTCCATGACTCATAGCAAGGCACCCAGGGGACAGGGAGTCTCTGGCAGGCAGGAGGGTTCCCTACAGAATCATGCATCAAGGGCCTGAGACACAGAACCCAAACTCCCCAGCCCTGGCAGGTCCTGCCCCCCTCCCCCCAGGGAGTGGAAAAGTGTCTTGGAGGAAGAAAGGTGATTTCTTAGAGACCACTTAGTGCCCAGCCTACTCTCCCTGGTGAGAGGACCCTGCACCTGGTCTTAGGTCTCTAAAGCTGTCCTCAGGGACACCCACAAGTCTGTCAGTCCCTGAGGAACCTGGGAACCAACTGTACCCTGAGCAAGGCCACTCTACCTTGTGCTGCAACCCTTTAGACTCACACACTGTCCCAGCCTCCACCCAACCCCCCACCCCTCCATCCACCCACCCACCCCCCTACCTCCCAGAGGCTGCAGGGCCTGCATGTTGGGGCAACTGTTATCTGATAACATACTTTAAGGGACCGAGTGTCTGGAACTGTGCACCTTTAGCAGGTGAGGTCTTAATGGGGCCAAAGGACAAGGCGGGGTGGGGGTTGCTTCAGAATGTATCCCTGCAGCAGCACACTGTATAACCCAGGCTGTGCCCCCAGGATCCAGTGTCCTGCCATCGTGGCACTTGTGGTCACACTCCTAGGAGCTGTCCTCAGCTTTACCTGTGTCCCTGTCACCACCAAGGAGGCCAGTGTCCAGTCAGCCCATCAGGGTAAGCCCCACCTGCCCACAACTGGGCCAATGCGTACCACTTTGCCCCAGAAGCCAGCACCCTGTGTCTCTACTGGGAATAGGAAGACCTTCTAGTCAAGAGGTTTAGGGGGCACACGGAGGAGGTGAAGCCTCCTCTCCACTTCTTGCTGCTGATTCCTTGTACATCAGCTGGACACAGTTATAGGAGTCAGGCAAGCCAAGGCCCCGAGCAGGGAGGCTCTAAAGGCGAGTCTAGAAAATCCAGGGAATCCTCAGGGGACACAGAGGGTGTGAGGGTGGCGGCTAGTCTCTGAGTGCTGAGTGTCCAGAGCTATGTGAAGTTGCTGGCTCAGTGGGTGATCCCACTGAGATGGAGGCAAATATGGGCCAGGCTGGCTCTTCAGAAGGGTACCTCTGTGCTTCTGCCCAGCAACTGAGATGGAGACCAACCTGGGAGACTCCTGGGGACTGGAGGCTGACACAAGAAGCAGGAGCAGGGCCCCAGGGAACACTTAGGCATAGATGGGGGGCCGGTGGCTGAGAGTGTCCTGGGTGTGAAGGCATGCCTCTCTGGCTGTTCTTGCCTTCTGGCTGGACTGGGAGCAACTGCCCTTGTCAAGAGGGTTGAATATCGAGAAATGTCCTAGCAGAGCTAACTGATGCCAGGTGCATCTTCTCCTGAATACCTTTCCCCTATTCACCTGGGAGGCAGGGGTCCTGAGTTGGTCAAAGTGTGATGAGTGGCCCAATACCCCCCAGAGGCTGTGGGAGGAGGCTGCCAAGAGAATTGTCAGCTCTAAGCCTGGGGGACAAGGCTGGCAGCCAGAGCCCCCACCACCAGTGTTTTTGACTGATGTCCCGGGTGGCCAGGTGGAACCAAAGCCAGTGTGTTTGACCTGAAGGCCATCACCCGCCTGCTGCTGCTGCCTAGTGTGTTGCCTGTATTCCTGGTCAAAGTGATCTCTGGCTTCCCTTCAGGTGAGTCTCACTGCCCGTCTCCACTCGTGTCCAGGGTCTGGGGTGACTGAGAACCCAAGACCTGGAGATCCGGGTCTAGGTGATGCTTTGTTCTGCCTCTGAGTCCTTGTTGTCCAGTTATATCTGTGGGGGCTTCCAGCACACACTGTGGGTGCAGATTCAAGTTGTGTGCTAGCACACAGGGAGGATAAGGGGGTCAGTGTCCTCCCTGCCATGCTCTGGATCCTCTTATGGGTTGCCACCTCAGGGCCTGGCCCGCAGCCCACAGATTCTTGCTAACCTTTATGTCTCACCACCCAGACCTGGCTTCCAGAAGTACCATATAGGCCTGGGAGGTGGCCAGACTCTGGAGCCTCTTGCTCTAGCCATCTGGTGAAGGAACACAGGACTCTTTACCCAGTATGCCCTGCTTTGAACGTATCATAGTGACCCTGTCATTCAGAGACCGCCACAGTCTGAAAGTTTTGTTTTTGATGCTGGGAATAGAACCCAGAGCCTCACAAAAGCCAGGCAGGGGTCCTACCACTGATCCCACTCTGGGCTCAGAGGTATTAAAACCCCAAAGGTTCAACTCTTTCCTGACCCAGAAGCTCTGTGGCTGTACAACACCAAACTGAAGCCCTTGGCAGGGATTCTAGGGGACACAAGGAAGCTATCCCACCTGCCAGCTGGGACCAGGCCCACCCATCTAGGCTGGATGTTTCAGCTACAGTGACTGGGACCTGAAACCACCCCTCCCCACTCCCCCCCCCTACACACACACATAAGTGGCAGGGGCCTCTGAGGTTTCCCATGACACCCTGGGTTCCCATCCTGGCACCTTGTAGCTCACAGGGACTATTTAACAGCAGTCCCCCAGGGAGTCAACTTCTACAGAATCCCAGATGGTGTTAAATGCCCTCCCTGGTCAGGTAGTCCCCTGCCTAGGACACAGGAGGGAGGTGTGTGCTGTAGTGGGACCTGACACCATGGCTGACCTGTTCCTCTACCTAGGACTCTTCATGGTGATGTTCTCCATCATCTCCATGGACTTCTTCCAGCTAGAGGCTGCACAGGCTGGCTACCTCATGTCCTTCTTCGGAGTCCTCCAGATGGTGAGTGAGGCATGTGCAGAGAATGCTGCAGGGCCGAGAGGACTCAGATTCCCAGCATTAGTCTCTGGGAGACCTGCCTCCAGGATGACTGAGTGGCCATCCTGGCTCCCTCCTTTCCCACCTGGGGGTCCTCTCTTAGGGAGTGTCTGGGGAGGCCTGCACACACACACACACACACACACACACACACACACACACATATATATATATATATATATATATATAGAGAGAGAGAGAGAGAGAGAGAGAGAGAGAGAGAGAGAGAACACTCAGCATTTGCCTTCCCATCCTACAAAGTGGTAGAGACCAGGGTCAACCAGGTACATGACTCAGTGCTGGGCAGCACACAGGTCTGGGAGGGACGGAAGACACCAGAGATGGTCATGGGGCTCTGACTGGAGTCAGGGTCTGTTCTCCCCAATTGTGTAATGTAGCAAATTTTCAGACTCCATTTCCTTTCTTAGTTGAGTGATGCTAACCATGATGCATGTCCTGTGGGGTGTCTGGGGGTGTCATAAGAAAGATCCTAGGCACTCCAGGACCTCTTTAAGAGCAAGGCATAGTTATCTAGTATGCTGCCCTTATAGGGAGTCAAGGGTACCCTTGGAGGTCAGGGGTGCCCTTGGGCATGTTTGAGGTACAGCATCCTCTCAGCTAGCCCCTCAGGGTCCATGGCTCCAAGCCCAAGGCCAGCATCGTCAAAGCCAGCTCCCCCCTCCCTGGTTCCTACTGGCATTTGACCGGACCCTGGGTGGCAGACGGGTGGTGACGTCCTACCGTGGCCCAGTATGACTGCCTGTTGGTTGGGGCACAGGAGTGGCTAGTCTGAGACTAGCAGTGGAGGGGTCCAGATCATTCTGGAAGCTTGGTGGCATTGCTGGCACCTCTGAACCATCTGCTCCCTGAGCTTCCAGGCTCAAAGTTGGCCTACTCCCTGGTCAGCCCCACTCCCAAGGACAAGGAAAGCCTCTAAGCTGACCAGTAAGAAGGGACACCCTGGTGGGAATAAAAGAAAGAAACAAAACCACCAATACTGCCCCATGGGTAAACAGAGATTCATTCTAAATGGACTGCTTGCTGGGAATGTAGCTCAATTAGTAGAGTGCTTGCCTAGCACACACACAAAGCCTGGGGTCTATCCCCAGAGCCACATAAAGCAGGCCTGATGGTGCTCGCCTGTAATCCCAACACTCAGGAGGTGGAGGTAGGAAGATCAGACGTTCAAGGTCGTCCTTGACTACATAGTGATTCTTAGTCTAGACTGATACCCTTTCTCAAAAAATGAATGAATGAATGAATGAATGAATGAATGAATGAGCTGCTTGCCATTTGCTTGCTGCCAGGCCACACCAGCCTGTACTCAGCTGAAGTCCAGGCCCTTGGAGACAGATGCTTCTGGGGTCTATAGTTATAGTCACCCGGAGCTGTGGTGTGGCAGGCAAGTTAGAGTAGTAATTTGGGATTATTGCAGAGGCTTAGAAAGAGGGATCTGGCATAGGGACCTAGCACAGGGGAGAGCGGGAAAAGGAGGGCAAGTGAGCAGGTGTGATCGAGCTCTGGGCCCCAAGACCAGCCAGAAGTGGGTAGACTTGTGCCCTTGGACAGAGGGTAAGGCTGAGGGCCTGGCATGTCCCAACCACATCAGGGTGGGAGTGATCACCCAAAGTCCCCGAGAAGAAGAAAGTTCCCATGCAAGCCATGCCCTGCCTCTCTTATGCTCCTGCAGGTTCCCAGGGAATGGGGGCACTGGGACACTGGGGAGCAGTACACAGGGAGTCCTGAAGTATGGGATCAGGGTCATGGCTCCATCAGGCTTGTAGACCATCTCTATCTATCTATCTATCTATCTATCTATCTATCTTGTTTTGTTGTTGTTGTTGTTTGTTTTTTTTTTGTTTCTTTGTTTTTGTTTTTGTTTTTTGAGACAGAGTTTTTCTGTGGGTAACCCTAGCTATCCTAGAACTCACTCTGTAGACCAGGCTGACCTCGAACTCAGAGCTCAGCCTACCTCTGCCTCCCAAGTGCTGGGATTAAAAGCATGAGGCACAACCATTCGGCTAGCAGACCATGTCTCATAAGGACTCCTCAAGAAAGACTCCTATGGTAGCCCTGATACCTATCACCCAGAGCTGTTCTAGAATGCTAGCCATTCAGCTGGCACTGAGGTAGGAGCCGCATAGAGCTCCTAGGGTAGCAAGTAAGATTCTGAGTAAGAGGGAGAGATGCTGTAAAAGGAGCCTGATAGCAGAAGGAAATAGCGAGGAACGAGGAGGGGCTGGGGTTGGACAAAGACCAGGCATTGGTGACATTTACAGGGAAGGGTGGCCTGCTGGTTTCTGGGGAGTGATAAGGAGTCTGAGTAAAAGGAGGGAGACTTAGGCTTTAGCTGCTAGGTAGAGGGGCAGCAGCAGGGACTGCCTTGGTTAGGTGACTGTGTGAGAAGGCAGAGGGAAAGTGGCTTTCTTGGCTGGTTGACTAACCTCACTGTTTTGTCAGATAACGGTGAGGCCTGCATGGCGTCTAGAAGCTTATTTTCAACTTAATGGGGAAGTTGAGGCTGGGGCGGGTAGTCAGGATGGAGGTCCAAGTGGCTGAGGCCAGCATTAAATGCTTCCATAAAACCATCTAGAGAGGGTTTGTTTTTCTAAGACATTGATGGTTCTGTAGGAAGCAACAGGGTTCTGCCAGGCCTGGTGGGGGTTGTGGCTGAACCGGTTTGGTTGCAAGCCTGAATCCAACCCCCACGAACCCTGACAACCACCGGCTCCAGCAGTCTGACAGCTCTGACTCTACTCAGTCCTGGCCTTCGGTCTCACACACTTCCTTCCCAGTAGAGACGGGCACTTCCTATCTGATGATGAGATAGGAAGCCTCACCCTAGGCTGCCTGGCCTGCTGAGTCATGTCTCTGGTGTCCCTGGGTATCCCTGGCATGGATTCTCTTTCCCTTTTTCTTGAGAGGAGCCATTGCCCTATGACCTTGTGGCTTTCTAGGAACCACGTGACTCAGGTGTCTGCTCTGGTTGCAATCCCTGCTGGAGGTGGAGGTACTCTCAAGGAATGCAAATGGTTGAGAGGACCCTAGCCACCAGTCCAGAGGTCCCCTTGCCTTGAAGGTATTTCCGGAATTGTCAGGGTCAGAGCTTAGGTCCTGGAGCCCTAACAACCTTGGTTCAGCCACTTCTCAATAGGTCAGCTAAAGAGACAGGGAGCAGTGAAAAGCAAACAGAAGAGTCATTCAGTGCTACCATATCAGGAAGATGTACAAAGAGGTCCAGAGACTCCCAAGTCTGTCCTCAGGGTCCGGACATGAGGTTCAGGCTTAAACAGAGGGCAGGAGGTGTGCATTCCTAAGCAGTCCTGGTCAAGGTGTGGTCCTGCCCGTCACTGACCCATCACTGTCAGCTCCAGTCTCTCCTGCAAGGTGGTCTGACAAGTTCTCAGAACTCTGTGAGATCTCTCTGGCAGACAAGCTCCCCCTCTGGCTGGCACCAAGCTTCAGCTTTTCCCTTCCCCAGTGTGAGACTCCTGGGAAAATTCCAATGCCTTAGTGTCTATTGTTTCAAAATTCTGATGGCCAGAGAGAGGCTCACAAGTGTCTTTTTAGAATACCTTCTCTCCTGACAGAACCCTTTCAAAAGGGCAGAAGCACAGGCCGTGGTCTCAACCCTCCTAATGCTGAAATCCTTTAATACAGTTCCTTAACCAAAAAAACCCCAAAAAAACAAAAAAACAAAAAGCAAAAACAAACAAAAAACCTGAGCAGTAGTGGCCTACACCTTTAATCCCACCACAGACCAGCCTGGTCTATAGAGCAAATCCCAGGACAGGACAATCAGGGCTACACAGAGAAACCCTGTCTCAAAAAACTAAATATATATGGTTCCTCATGTTGTGGTGACCCCCAACCAACCATAAATTATTTTTGTTGCTACTTCATAACTGTAATTTTGTTACTGTTATGAATTATAATGTAAATATCTGTATTTTCCAATAGCCTTAGGCAACCCCTCCTTGTGAAGGTCATTTGACCCCCAAACGCTCAAGACCCACATGTTAAGAACTGCTGGTTTAGACTATCTTCTCCTCCCGCTTGCCATCCTTCCTAGGTGATCCAAGGCCTGGTCATTGGGAGACTGAGCACCCGTTTCCCAGAGGAAGCCCTGCTGCGATCCAGTGTGCTGGTCTTTGCTGCTGTGGGACTGGGCATGGTGAGAGCACACACACACACACACACACACACACACACACACACACACACAGAGCTGCCCTGTGAAGCAGGTCTCAGGCTATCCTCCATCCATCCATGTCTTGGGTGTGCCTAAGTCGATGGCCCGCCTCAGGCCACATTGCACTATCTCTCCTCCCCAAGCGAGGCATCTTCCGTGGTGGAGCATTATGCGTGGGACCTCAGGGTGGGCTGCCATCTGGCTTTGCAACTTCCCTGCTCAGCATGGCCCTGCCCATTGCTCTGCCAGGCGCTGATGTCCAATGTTCTCCACTTCTGCTTTCTGATGCCCGGCCTGGTATTCAGTCTCTGCACCCTCAACGTGGTCACCGACAGCATGCTGACCAAGGCTGTGTCCGCTTCAGACACAGGTGAGCTATACATAGGGTCCCAAGAGTCAGGGTTCCTCCCAGTGGCCTGGGCCAGAATAGGTGGGAGTGACAAGAAGGAAGAGCCCAGGTAAAGATCCTGTCCTTTCCTAGCCCTGCTGACAAGTACAGAGTCAGGCAAGGGCACAGGTGGAGGGCTCCCTGGAAGAGGCATTTGGCTTGGCTCTGATCCATGTCAAAATTTTACTAAAAAGGGGAGAGACCAGAGACTTTGTCTAGGCAGAGGCCAGAGGAGCAAAGAAGTGGACCATGAAGGGCTTACAGGGCCACTTAGGGCAACAGCTGGTGGCTGGAGAGGTAATGAGGCCAGAGAGGGAGAAGAGCATGGGGGACTTCCCAGTCCTTGACACCAACGTGTTCAGAGCTTCCTGAATGGAGGGTTTGAATCCACAGAATGAGGGAAATCTTCCGGGCCTGGCCTCCAAGGCTGTCTAGGGTGGCCACTCCATGCTGCCAAGATAATAGCTCCAAAGGGCTGGGCCAGGAACTCCCTCTGAAAGGAACGAAGGAGGTGTTAAGACCAGGCAAGTGGAGGGTGGGGCTGGCCAGGAGGAGCAGGCCAAGCCACCCAGGCCACGTCATGCCTGTGGTACCACCCCTTAGCTTGGAAAGAGCAGAGCCTGGTTTGCCTGGGAAACAGGAGCCTGCAGAGGAGGCGGTAATTGCCCGATGTCAGTTAGTGTCTGCAGGCCTGTGGGCAGTGAGAGAGGCCGCATCTGAGTTTCCCCAGAGCAGGCCCTGAGTGTGGGTGGGGCCTTGCAGGCCCTTGTCTTGGCCCAGTTAAAAGGCTGGTCTCAGAAGACCCTGACCAGTGAGTAGCAAAGCTCAGCGGGTTGGTCGGTCACCTTCTAGAGCAGAATGGGGGCAGAGTGTGACTCCCACCTGGGGATGACAGGTGGGATGGGTGCTGTGTTAGTGAGTGCTGTTCTCCACTGACAGTCACTTTGACAAGATCCTGTTCAGGCATGTCCACACTGAGACAGCTGACCAGAGACATGGGGATATGCGCTCACACACTCAGGCGAGGACACTGGTAGCCCCCGTAGTGTCCTCCATTGGACACCGAGATCCACTGAAGCTATAGGAGGATGGTGGGGGAACAACAAGAGGAAGGGCCATATGAGAGGCACCAGGGACACCATGCCCCACCAGAATGCCAACCCTAGAACCCTACCTAGCCTCAGGGGACCAGATCCTCCCTAGCCGAATCCACACTGGACATCTCAGTCACCATTAGGAGAGAGTGTGAAAGCCAGCACCCCGGACGTCCTGGGTGGAGCCCAGCATATGCAAATTTCATCTACACTGACAGGTCTGGGAGGGTGTGGCCTATTTCTGACCTGTGACCCCTTTCCCAGACTCCTCCCTTGCTTGGGAAATTTCTGGAGCACACAGGGAAGCTGACCCTGTGAGTGGAGGGTGTTGTGCTTAATTGGGGGGCAGGGGTTGCTGGAGGTGAGGGGCATATATGAGGAAGATGGACAGGTACTCTGAAAATTGTCTTGAGCCAACCATGAACAATGGGCAGAAGACTGGGCTATGGCCAGAAGGTAGGCAGCCTATCCAGAGACCTGCCCGGGGTCTGACTGCTATTCCTCCTTTCTCCCAGGGACCATGCTGGGACTCTCTGCGTCTGTGCATCCACTGACCCGAACTCTAGGACCCACCCTGGGTGGCCTGCTTTACCGCAGCTATGGTGTCTCCATCTTTGGCCACGTGCAGTTCATGGTGAATTTGCTTGTCCTGTTGGTCCTCTGGAGGAAGCCGTTGTCCCAGAAGAGAGACAAAGCCCAGTGACCACAGAGCCCAGTGACCTGGCCCAGTCAGGCAATAAACTTCTGAACCTCTACCTCCTGAGTTCTTTGGGCTTTGCCTAGATTTGTGGGTAGAAAGTCTAGGAGTCAAGAATGGAGCCAAGCCAGAGGGCTTTCTGGGGGAGGAACTACAGCTGGGCCCAAGGCTCTAGGGAGCACAAACTTGCCTGAGTCAGTTCCAGGTCATTAATCCAGCTCTTGAGTCCACTAACACAACCACTGAGGAATCCTCCAGACAGCTCTGGCAAAGCTCAGACACAGGGTGCTCCCCCTTCCCTGGCTCACAGTGTCACCCTTCTGGGATCTGAAGCAGGTTGGTTTAAAAGACAGGAGCCAGTTGTGGTGGTGGCGCACACCTTTAATCCAGAATTCAAGGGGCAGAGGTAGACAGATCTCTGAGTTCAAGATCAGCCTGGTAGCTAGTTCCAGGTCAGCTAGGGCTATATCATGAGACCTTGTCTCTAAAAAGAGGAGGAGGAAGTGGGGAACTAGACTTGGGAGGGGAAAACTGGGGCCAAGCACCTAACCCCAGCCTCCTCAGCCTTAGAGCTGCACCAAGGACACTGGCCTGTGCCATCTCCCCACAGACCTCACC
Organism: Peromyscus melanophrys; assembly: GCA_902168415.1. Lineage (NCBI taxonomy): Eukaryota > Metazoa > Chordata > Mammalia > Rodentia > Cricetidae > Peromyscus > Peromyscus melanophrys. The sequence continues at coordinate 41,628 of CABHPR010127837.1, forward strand.
AGTGGCTGGAACTAGGTTCTCCTCCTGAGACCAAGCAGCCAACTCCTGTGGACTTCTTTGAAAGAAGCTGCTAAAACTTCGAATCTGGGCCGAGGAGATGGCTCAGCACGTAGGAGCTCTTGCCCTTGCAGAGGATCCAGTTCAATTCATAGCCTCCACATGAAGGCTAACAGCCATCTATTACTCTAGTTCCAAAGGATCTGCTGCTCTTCTCTGAGTTCCATGGGCTCCAGGCACACATGTGGTACACATACATACATGCAGGGGAAAAACAAAAAACCTTAGCTGGGCATAGTGACACAGGCCTTTAATCCCAGCAGGTGGAGTTCGAGGCCAGCCCGTTCTACAAAGTGAATTCCAACACAGCCAGGGATACACAGAGAAATCCTGTCTCAAAACAAACAAATAAACAAAAAACTCAAAACAAAAAAACAAACAACAAAACAAGCCTTAGAATCCTTAAACCTCAGAATTCCAGTCTGCCCACATGCCACCTACCACCTCAGGACACAGTGTCCACTTAAACCCTACCAGGAACAAGGGGGCTCACCCCCTGAGGTTGGTTGTTTGACTATGTAAGGATCTGTGGGAGGAGGTCTTTGAAATGGGACAGAAGGGTCCTGGGACCCTGCTGATCACTTCTACTTTTAGGAAAGCTCCCCCCCACACCCCTGTTTGCTTTAAGAGAAAACTCCTTGTAAGGAAAAACAACTCTAGCCCCCAAGACTTCCTAAGGAGAAAGGGGAACCCCTCCTGGTCCTGACTTCTAAGGCCTAGCTGGAAGGTATGTGGCACCTCCATCTTCCCGGCATTCCTATAGCCGGGAGAGGCCCAGGAATGATGGTACTTGCTTCGGCAGGGACTCAGTGTCTGTCACTCTGCCTTTTCAGGTATGTCCTCCAGCAAAACCTTTGGGGAAGGGATACACCTCTGTCTCAGGCCCTAGCACCTGGCTACCTGCCTACCTGACACAGACTTTGAGCCCCTTACAGAGAACACAGGCAGGTGGGGGGTCGGCGTTGACACCTGGCAGATGACTCAGGGAGTCCGGTAGAAGTGGGACAGGTGTCTGATGAGCTCCCAGGCTTCATACCAACGCCACAGCTCTGGGCCCTGCTGCTCCATCACTGGAGACAGCCAGGCCTGCCTCCCATTTGTGACAAAAGACACACACAGTGCGCTAGCCCTGTTGCTAGACACTGGACAGGAGGGCTGGTAGCTGGACTGTCAAGCCTCTGTGGTCCAGTGATGGGGGTTGTGGAGGAGCAAACAGTCAGCCATCCCGACAGATGGTATACGGGTGGGAGGGGACAATGGAGGCAGCCGCCTCAGAGGACAGAGCAACTGCTCAGGTGTCCAGGAGGTGCCGGTTAGTGAGTGAACTCTGAGCAAGCATGGCCACCAGCCCTATCCTTCCCAAGCCACACCCAAGAGCAAAAGGTAGCCAAGCCACACCCAGAGTACTTCCTGACCTGCAGAGGCTGTGAACCCCAGTGGCAGGTGACAGTTCATTCAAAGGCAGTTTGAATGGTTCCTGGGACGCGGAGAGGGAATGACATTGGATGGGAGACCCTTTTGCTCCCGCCCTTCCACACACATACCCCAGCAGGAACTATACGGACCACATAGGTTAAAAAAGATAAATGGCAATGTTTATTTGGAATGAAAATACTGTATAAAAAATATTAAAACGGAACGGTGAGTTGACAGTTGAAGACCATCAAGATAAATACAGTCCAATAAGTTAGCGCACCCGCACAGCGGGGCGAGGCTCAGCAAGCACGGGAAAATCTTCGGCGAAGAGCAGTAGCCGCGTCGCCCGGGGCATCTTCTGGGCTCCTGGGATCCTGTTTGACGCGGCCGCGTGGGCTGGTTCCCGGCTCGACTGGTCTCTGTGGGAAGAGGACTGAGTCAGGAGCTGTCCTAGAGCAGCTCGGGGAAAGCCTATAAGCCTCCAAGAGGGGCTAGAGATTCCCGCCTTGCGTCCCAGGTCCCCTCTCCAAAGCGTCTCCAAGGAGCTAGGCTCCCCGTACCCTCCCCCGTAGCTTTTGGAATCGAAGTTTTCCCCCAGTGGGCGGCATGACCCCCATCTACACACCCCCATACTCTGTACTCACCAGTGCGGACGAAGGCGGCACTCACCACGGACTCGGGGAGCGCGGCTCTTCGGACTCCTCCTGCTCTTCAGACGCGATGGGCTGGAGACGGTGGCGGCGGAAGCCTTCCAACGCCCGACGGTTCTGGTACTCGATCAACGCCAGGGTGATGAACGCGTTCCAGCAGCTCTCTTCGGTGCAGCGGAAGTCGATCTCCTTATAGTCAATGGTGACGATGGTGAAGTACACATGCTTGCGGGTGTGCTCCACGCAGTCCACCTTGAGGATGGAGTGGAAGCGCAGCTCCTTAGCTCGCTCGCTGGACCGGGAGAAGAGGCGCAGGCGGTCGTCGGTGAGCACGCCGCGCTTCTTCTTCCAGAGCTGCAACAGGCTGTCGCTTCGCTTCTCCAGCTGCCCCTCGCGAAGAATCTCGCCGGGGGTCGTCATGAATTTCGAAGCCATTGGGAAAGGATGGATGTATCAAACGCGCTGGTTCTGCGGCCGGCCCGCCGCGGCATGGGCCTTATAAGGACTCCGCCCCACGTCCCAGCCACGCCCCGCAGCTGGGCACTCTCCTACCCCAGGCAAGCTCCCTGGGCTGCCCCCCACCTACCGCTCCTGGCTGCCCCTTACCCACTGCCTGGGGCTGCAGCTTATCGGAGGCTGAAGGGGGTGGGGGGTGGGGGGGGCTGCTCGGCGCCTCTCTGACGGGCCCCAGAGCTTTCCCTCCAGCCCCAACGTCCCAGCTGCCTGTTGGAGTGACTCGCGGTCCCCTCCCCTCCCCTCCCGGGTGCCGGCCCGGCCTGCCTAGGAATGCGCGGCCGCGGCCCCTGCTCGCAACTCACAGGCGGGAAAGATCTAGGGAGCACCCCGACCCCTAGACGGGACCACAGTGCCCAGAATCCCACTCACTGAGAGACCCAGAGCTCCTGGTTCACGAGAGTCACGGACCGACGGGTTCTTTCCTAGCCCCGGCAGCCGTCTCCTCCCAGCTTGGGCGCGAATCCAAAGGCCACCCACTAGATCGTCTTGGGAAGTGGCCCTGCCCCAACGGGCTTTATTACTCATATTGCTCCCCGGAGTTGTGCCTCGAAGGAGTTCTCTGAGTTTCTTTTCCCTTCTGTAAAATGGGACAATGACCTTTATTAGGTTTTAGGTTAGGCAGTGCAGAAGGGAGAAGGGGGAACAGCACCCCGCAATGTGACACAGAGGCCTGGCCTCCTTTCTGGGGCCCTTGTGTGCCCCAACCTGAGCAACAGACACCTCGGGCTGCGACCCTACAACCCCGACTTGCAGGAAGTTCAGGGGGGTGGCTAACAAAGCTAGCTTGGAGAATGTGGGGACCGACCTAGGGGACAGGGGTGGCGGGGGCGGCTGAGTCATCACCTTACAGTGCACGGTTTTATTTATCATCTGCTTTTAAAGGTTTAATAGCAGCAGGAAGCGGACGCTGCTCCTCCAAGATTCCCAGGGATGGGGGAGGAGCTGGACGAGGGACCCCAGAGAGTCCCCCACAGGTATGGGATGGGAGGCAGGGGTGCTGGGATGGGATGGGGAGCGGGGCGGGGGGGGGGTGTGCAAGGAAAAACCCCTGGCTATTGGAGAACTAGACAACCTACGTCTAGGCCGGCTGACTCCCAGTGAAAACGCAGGCCCCTCCATTTAAACAACTAAAATTAAGACTGACAGCCAGCCTAAAAGTCCAGTTCCGTGACCTGGTGTGATTCTGAGGCAGGTATATCCCGCAACGAGGAGGCTGAGGAAAGAACGGCCAATCTAGGTCAGTCTGAGTTTTATAGTGAGTTCAAGACTACCCAGAGCCGCATAGCAAAAAAAAAAAAAGGGGGGGGGGGCTGAAGAGGTGGCTCAGCAGTTAAAAGTGCTTGCTGCTCTTTCAGAGGATCTCAGTTTGGTTCCTGCTTCCAATTGGGTGGCTCACAACTATCCACCCAGCTCCAGGGAAACATGTTGCCCTCTCCTGCCCTCTCCCCCAACACACAAAAACATACACATTAAAATAAAAATAAATCTTAAAAATAAAAAGAAACTTGGTAGTGGCCCAGTGGGCTCAGGGGTTAAGAATGCTTGTTGCTTTTCCAGAGGACCTGGGTTGGGTTCCCAACATCCACAGGGTGGCTGACACCCACAACCCCATGGGATGTCCTCTTCTGACCCACGTCATGCACATGCATATGTGTAGGCAATACACTCAAACACATAAAATGAACAAAATTTAAAAATTTTTAAATATAAACTGGGCGGTGGGGGCGCACGCCTTTAGTCCCAGCACTCAGGGAGGCAGAGGCAGGTGGATCTCTGTGAGTTCGAGGCCAGCCTGGGCTACAGAGTGAGTTCCAGGACAGCCAGAGAGCTACACAGAGAAACCCTGTCTCAAACAACAACAACAACAAAAAGTTAAAATATTAATATAAAAACAAAAAGAGAGGGCTGGCAAGATGGTTCAGTGGTTAGAGACAGTTGCTCTCAACCTTGATGGCCTGAGTTTAATCCCCGGTATCAATATGGTGGAGGAAGAGAACCTGAGTCCTTCAAATGGCCCTGTGACCGTTGTGCACGAATGTGCACACAGAGAGAGATCAAAGCAATGTAAAATAAAAATCTTTTTAAATTGAAAAATGACAAAGGAATCCTGGAGCCACCCACGGACTCTCACTGTGGGTTCCACAAGCCCCTCTCCCCAGCACACACAGAACCCTGCCTTTCAAGGTCCCTGAGGGAAAAAAAAAACGAACTTTACAAGCTCTGCCCAGGGCCCTCAGGGGTGTGTGCAAGAACAGGAGAGTCCAGCATACCTGTGGAAAAAGAGCAACAATACAGAAACAGGTAGGGAGTCAGCCAGCCCTGCCTGCTCAGATAAGAGCAGTCCAGAAGGTGGATGGGAGGGTGCTCTTGGGACCCTTGGTTAAGATAGGTAGTGAGTCCACACTGAAGGCATCCCAGCTGACTAGCCAACGTCAGGCTGAAAGCACTCCCAGAGGGTGACGGCTCTCCCCGGGTGTCCCTTCTCCAGGCTGCTTAGTCATGTGGTGGCCTGAGCTGCCTCTGCTTGTGCTTCCTGTAGGTGAAGCGGCAGCCACGAAAGAGGCCACTCTAGAAAGTGGAAGTTGGGAAAGGAACTAACAGCTGCCCTGGATCCCCGTTCCCATCATGCTCTGTTCTCCATGCTCCACGCTGCTGCTCGCTGCTCGGTGGAGCTCTCGCTCCAGGCCTCTCAGACATTTGGTGTTGTTCAAGCACCTTGTGCGGGCCAGACTGAGTGCTGGGGAGGCAGGAGGGAGTGAGCCCTGCTTCTCTGCTGGTAGATGGTGGTGTGAGAATAGAGGCAGGGATCTGGCACTTATGGGGACCTTGCAACGGTCCCCCAAAGAACATGGAGGGCCTTTTGCTACCCAAGTACTAGGCACTGTGTGCCCAGCTTCCACCACCATCCCAGAGATCCAAACAGAATATTCTAACCCGTGTCACTGGAGAAGAAAGAAGTGCAAGGGACCGAGGGCCTGCACGGCCCCAGGGCAGGGGAGGAGGGTGAGCACTTAAAGATCAGGACAGAGGCAGATGAGCAAGGCTGGAATCCAGCCACCCAACTCCTCTCTTTACCCAGAAGCCCTGCTGTTCTCTGGAAGTTAGGGATGACCTAGTGGACAGGGTCCTGCAGTGGAGAAGGAAGTGGGGTAAGGAAATGGGAGGCTTGGCACAGGACACAGAAAACCCTGTGTCTGCCATCCTCTCGAGGGCTTCCTGTCCAAACCGTCCAAGCCCCTCAGACAAAGTCAAGACTGGGTGTAGGGTGTGACAGCTTCTGGTGAACTGGTATCCAGATGAGTAGAGCCAACCAGCAACGTTAGACCCTCTGTCAACAGACATCCCTTAGCTGGTCACCCAACAGCTGTTAGACATTCTGTGCTCTAGCATGGCCAAGTCAATAAGAACTGAGTTGGTACCTTGGGCTGTGCTCTTGGGTAGGTACAGACTTTCTTAGTGACGTCCTAGGGAAATCCTGCCCAACACAGATACTCAGAAAGAGCAGAGTTATGTCAGGGTTACACTGCCGGGAAGGTTCCGTCCCCAACCCCCAGAGGCCATCTGAGTCCCCTGAGTAAGAGGACTGAGGTGCCTGTTTCTGTTTCTCAGGTTGTTGGGGCAGGCATCAGGGGGAAGCAAGCTCTGACTCAAGAGCCCAAATGAGAGGCCTGGGACCCCAGGCTGTCTTGTTGTATGTTGAGACAAGGTCTCATGCAGTTCAGGCGGACTTTGAACTTGTTGTGTAGCAGAGG
>CABHPR010127839.1:2585-26155 GCA_902168415.1 Peromyscus melanophrys
ACACACACACACACACACACACACACACACACACACACACACCCCTGATGGTTACCATGCCAAGATGTGTTACTTGAGCACACACCTCTGGAGTGTTTGAACAGCTAACCTCTTCTGTCTTCAGTGACCAGGACATGTCTCTTACAGGCCCTGGCAGCGTCATTTGGGCTGTAACAAACATCTGGACCTGTCGGTCAGTGCGTGGTGTATTTCCTTCCCAATGAGTCACCTGACACAATCTTATACATTTTACTTAGTATTTCTTTATGAGACGGTGTGAGTCTTAGAAATAACTGGTTTTCTAGAAGAAGACACAGGGATCTGATGGGCACCAAGGTGGATATAACTCTGGACAGGTGACACCCCCAGTCCCAAGCCTCACTGTGCTTCACACAGCTGACAAGGTGCCATGCTGACCCACACAGGAGTTTTCCTCCCTGCAGAGTCACTACAGGCGCAGCCTGATTCAGATCCTGGGGCTCCGAGATCTACAGAGGACTAACCAGGTCGCTGTGACTTACTCTCTCAAGCAAAGGGAAAAGACATGTTTATAAATAAGCAGCTTCTTAACTGTTCATTGAGTATTCTGCCCGTCATATCAGATTATATTATTGTACAAAAAGTAAAAAATAAATGTCTGCTTCTATATTGTAGGTTCACCAGCTAAAGCCAGAAAATTGTCAAGTAGTTGGAGATGTGTGTTTCTGTATAGCTTATTAAATTGTGTCTTTCTGTAATGTATAGTAGCTTCAAGTGGCCCTATAAAACACACACACACACACACACACACACACACACACACACACACACACATACATAGACGCGTGTGTATGCACACCAGCACACAAGAGTTCATAAATATACAACTTTATATTTTTATCATTATTATTTGTAAATAGGAAATGAAGTTGCCGTCCTTGAAATTATAATGGCAAGCACACAAAGACACAGTTGCCGGCACAGAATTCAATTAAGAGATAACAATCGCCCCTTGGTGACTGCATGAGGTAGAAATATACAGGCATGCTAATAAGTCATATCTTAAAGCCACCGCATTTATCAGCCGGCAGCCAGACATGGCCACAAGTGTGGGAAGACCGTGCTGCTCTGGGATATTTAATAAAAAGCCAGCTCTCTCCATTTAAGGATTTGTGTTTAATCATTCAGCAACATTTTAAAACATCTTGGCTGGTGAGCTTCTCCATTGGAACTGCTTGCAGTAGGTGTTTGCTCCACCTGGCTGAGGAGGAGTGGCTGAGACGTCTAGCGATAAGCAATCTGCGTTTGTATTTTCAGACGCTCTCTTTTCCATCCTCTGACCTTTGAGCTGTGTTTGTGTGCATCTGCCGGCCGAACCAGTGCTCTAACCGGCAGAGTCTGCAGTAGGCATTCATTAGCACGCTAGCCAGATGACCGACTCCATAAACTAACCTTTCCTTAGTAGATGCTACGTATTGCTCATAGCCAGATTGTTCTAAGCGTGGCTTTTAAAAATACTTAGAGATGAACATGGGAAGAGCGCAAACACACAGAGCATTTTCTGTTTCCCTTTTATCATATAAGTGGAGATATTTGTATACCAGGCCAAAGAGATTCTGGAAGTGCCTGTCCAGATAGATGGTACTGAGTAGCAGTAAAGGACAAAGGAAGGCAGCCATGCACTGTGGGCATGGAATAATCTTCTCAGAAGGACAGGGTGGGTCTTTATCAAAGGAAGGGCACCCCTTGTATTTGACAAATAGGAAAATGGTTTTATATTGAAGCAATCCAGGAGCTATATTTCTGGCTGCCAAGATTAAAACCTTCATCTCGCAGAAATGGTTCAAGAACAGCAAGTCTACTGGCATCTAGGTCATGCAATTTGCCTGGAGGTGTTAGGTCGCATTTGCTATGAGCAGCTGCCTGGGGGAATCTGCCGGCTTAGCAGATGGTTATGCCGGGAGAGTACCCTCCGATTGGTGCCTTGAATCAATCAAACCCTCTGCAAAGCCCTCAGTTCTTCAAAGTGCACAGGGAGCTGGAAGAGAAAGGATGAGCATAAAAGAATGAGTGTGGCTACAGACATGGCAGAGGGGATTGTGGCCATCTACTCTAGCTCTTTTCCAAACACTTGGATCTTTCTGACTAGTTTTCCTTTCAGAGACAAGCCCTTTCTTTTTCAAAGTAAGAGGAAGGAAAGTTGCTGCAGACTTCAGACACTGAATGGATTTTAAGCTATCGAGAGCAGCTGAAGCAGCTGACTTAGAGATAGTTTGAGACTCAACAGTCCTTTGTAGTTTTCTGCCCGGCCCAACCAAGAGCCAACTTCCAAAACTTAAGGTCTTGTTCTTTGCCTGCACATCTCAGTAGCCCTCCTCACTGGAAGGCCCGGACTGCTGTCCTAGGAGATGTCTGTCTCTGCAGTGCCTCAGAGTGATCACCAGATGAAGGAGATAGGTCCTATCCCCGGGGCAACGAAGGTACAGTGCCAGCATGTGACCTCAGCATCTGTGGCATCCTTTCCATCAGTCAAATATGGTTGTGTGAGCCCAAGATACACTCTACTGAAGTCTGGAAGGTTCTGTTCTGGTCAAATTAATACACAGTGGTCTGTGCTTTTCCCAAGCATTTACAGAATCTTTCAACTTTGCCTTTGCAACTCAACATCGGATGGTGTGGTCAGTGCAGAGGAAAGCCTCAAATGGACCATGGGGAGCTTTCCTATGACATTATAAATACATTTCCCTTCCCTTTCATCCCTCCAAACCCTCCCCTATACCTCTACCCACTCTCCTTCAAATTCATGACCTATTTTTTTTATTAATTGTTACTGCATGTATATATGTACATGTACGTACATATATATTCCAAGATATAACCTGCTTACTCTGTATATTATTGTAGGTGTGTTTTCAGGGCTCACAGTTTGGCACTGGCCAACCAACCCACCCCCAGCTTTCCTCAGTTGCCTATCATTCTTTGTATAGAGTTGAGGCCTCATGGGCTTCTCTCAGCCTACTTTGGCATGTCTATTGTCCTTGTTCAGCTCACAAGTGCCTACAGATTTCTTTCCTTTTGTTCACTGTTCTAAAAAGTACATCTAGAACTGTGTGCTTCTTGTAACTCTTGATGCAGTGAAGCATTTACAACCCCCCTGTGATCCTCAAAAGAAATAACTGGTGTGGGCTTCAATGGTGTGGAGAAAAAAAATGGGAGCGTGTCTGCTCTTACTGGAGAAGTAGGCTCTGTTGGAAATCTCTTTGGATTCAGTGTTGCAAACAGGTATACACCAGAGAAGGTTTGGTAGTTAGAGCACATACTGAGTTCCCAGGACTCATGTCAGGCAGCTCACAATCCCCCATAACTCCAGCTCCAGGGATCTGATGTCCTCATCTGGCCTCTGCTTGTATCTGCACTCAAGCATACCCACACAGAGACATACACACATACATATAAGATTTTTAAAATGTTTTTACCAGTGGTCTTTCTTGGCCATTTTAGGAATTTTGTTTGTTTGTTTTTCAAGATAGGGTTTTTATGTGTAGTTTTGGTGCCTGTCCTGGATCTTGCTCTGTAGATCAGGCTGGCCTCAAACTCACACTGCTGTAAATGGACCAGTACTAGTAGAATTACTCACAAATAAAATGCACATACCCCAAACATTAGTCAAGTCAGAAATCTGTAGAGGTAAATATACCACCCTCGGAAGGACACTAAGAGACTTTTACATGCAGAGTAATGTGATTGAGACGAAATCCATATGAAAAGTTTGAGGATTTATTAAGTTACCTTATTTTTAAACAATCAGTTGGCTAAAACAGCAGAATTTGCAGGGAATTGTAGAAAAGCAGGCAGATGTCATCCTGAACTTCAGGGACTTACTGTCTACCTGTGGCCATCAACCATTTTTGGACAACGTATATTTAAGAAGTGTCCTTTGTGTACTGGTCTCTTAGTCTTGTGGGAAAGCAGACAGAGATCTTGGAGAAGAAGGGATGTGACCAGACCAGTTGGTCAGCATAGCCTGTGAAGTTTGCCATAAGTGCTTCCCCATGAAGAATTTATATCATGGGATTTGGCAAATTTGCCTTGAATCTTTGCATTTAACTTAACATTTCAGTCTTTTACTCATGGGCTCACAGAATTAAGGCTCACTCTGTTCAGACATGTTCCCTTTTAAGTTCCTGTGGATTGTGCGTTAATTCTATTATGTTAGAAGACATAACTGATGAATGGCTCATCAAACCTATACGTTTGAAGATGTTTTAGATGTTGACATTCACCCTTCCCTGGCCTTCATGAGCCTAGCTGAAATAAACAGACCCATACAAACAACCAGAGGAGGGCTTTATGCAGTATGGCTTCCAACTGGCATCTTCTGTGCTGGTCTCTTGCCTGAGCTTGAGGTCAAGGAATGGGAAGAAATAATGGATACCTCCATGGAAGCTCATGCAGGGGAACTTTGTGATGATGTTGGTTAGGCTGGAGGCAGAGACGGAAAAGGAAATGGAGGGAATTGTTCAACACTATTGAAAACTTGTTGGCTTACTCCTGCTGGAAATGATTAGGGAATGTAATAACAACTGGAGTTTGGGAAGGAAATATGGATGTAAATGCAAGGACAGTACAAAGGAAAATTTGGACAAGCCTGGTGACTGATTTGGAGGTTTGGGCAGCAGAAGAGTCTAGAACTCAGAAGCAACAGTGCTTGTGCTACAGAGAAGTAGATGAAAATGAGGCACAGAAATGAGTTGAAGATCAGACCCCAATAGGTCAGCAGTGGTCTTAAAGAGGCATTTTCAGGAAGTGCTGCAGACAAGGCAAACTTAGACTGAGGAAGTATGGACTGTAGTCTGTCCAGTGGCTTCTGAAGACATTTGATCTTGAGGGGAGAAGTGAAAGAATGTCCGCAGGCTCCAATGACCTCGTCCCCAGCAGGACTAAGTTCATTTGAGATCAGAGGGGAAAGTGGTGTAGACAGAGAAAAAGCCAGATACAGAATAGCATACATGATTGAAGAAGCATGTTTTTGTGGTTGGTTTAGGAGTTAAACTGAGATAAGGAGGGAAAGCAGTCTTTCCTCAGAGTCTGCCCTTGCCTCATGGGTGATAAGGAGGGTCAATATCAATCACTTTCATCTGGACCCTGCTTTGTTTGTTTGTTTGTTTGTTTGTTTGAGACAGAGTTTCTCTGTGTTGTTTTGGCACCTTTCCTGGATCTCACTCTATAGCCCAGGCTGGCCTCAATTTCACAGAGATCTGCCTGCCTCTGCCTCCTGAGTGCTGGGATTAGAGCCGTGCGCCACTGCCACCCGGCTCTGGACCCTGCTTTCCACTTTGTACATTGTAAGTAATAATGCCTTGTAGCAGAACACAGTTAGAATGGAGCACAAAGGCATGCACGATGTCCAAAGAGCAGACATAGAGTAAGTGAGGAGGAAGAGGATTGTCACAATAATGCTGAAAATCTTCATGTGATGGGGTTCAGGGGAGCCCCTGTGACATGGAGTGTAAGCAAGACAATGCCCTGACTTCATGGAGTCATCGGGGATGGGGAGTGATTTGTTCAATTATCTGCTGTTACTCCTGTCTTCTTTTTCTGTTTAGAGTTAACACTGTATTTCCATCCTAGGTTCTTGGCTTCTTTCTCTGATAAAGAGCAAGGGCTGGAGTTTCTGAGTCACATGCTGGCTTTTGGGTGGGAAATGTAGCTGAAGGTTGAGGGAGGGTCAAGTGTGTGCTTATGTGAGCTCAGCATCTACAGAGAGAAGAGGGTGGAAGTGAAAAGCAAATGTGGCCTGATCAAACTTTCAGACCAAATGAACAAGGCTGAAAGGATAAGGAAAGAGAGAGAGAGCGTGGCTGTGGTTGGCCATCAGGCTCCAATAGCAAGGGAAGGTAGGGTTATCCCTTTGTAGGGCACATGAAGCCTGATCTACAGGTGGGCAAGGAGCTGTTCCAGGTACTGAATAAATGGGCCAAGCATTGGGGTAGATGCTTTTATACCCTTTAGCAGGTATCAGCTGAAAGTCTGAGACATTAGGGATAAGGGCCCTTTGAAGAAAATTAATACAGATAGGTCTATTATCCTTGGGAACAGCAATACACACCATAAAAAGGAGGAAAATCAAAGCAGAAGAGAAAAGCATAAAGAAACCACGGCTCAGTTATTAGAGAAAATGACGAGGCAGTGGCACACCCCTATAGCCTGGCTGTCTGGGGGTACAGGCTCTCCTCAGTGGTGCCTGTGAGGACAGCTCATGGCCATGTGGCTTTTCCTCTGTTCACACTGGCTCTCTGAGGTGGCAGGCCCTGTGGTGCCTTCAGGATTGCTTTAGCTTTATGAAACTAAAACATTTTTCAGGAGAAAATTCCAATTCCTCTAGTGTTTTCTCCAAGTCAAATGTCCATTATAGAAAGCTGGCAAGGCAACCATACCGTCTGTCCTCAGCTTTCCTTCTCCTTTGCATGTGCAAGGCATGTGCAATGGTTTAATTGATTGTTGATTTGACACAATGTAGAGTCACCCATGAAGGCTGTCTCAATATCAAGGTTAGGTTGGGCTATGGCATGCCTATAAGGAATTTTCTTGGTTGGGTTCATTGAGGCAGGATGACCCACCCTGAATGTGGATAGCACCACTTCATGGGCTGGGCTGTGGACTGAGTGAGAAGGAGAGAACAAGCTGAGCACTGGGAACCTGTAAGTCATTTCTCTCTGCTCTTGACTGTGATTGTAATATGACCAACTGCCTCAAGTTCCCACCACCTTGATTTGCCGGCAATGATGGATTTTAATCCAGAAGCTCTCTCTTCCTTAAGGTTCTTTGGTCAGGGTGTTTTATCACAGAAACAGGAAATGAAATGAAGACAGAGATGGACACCAAAAAGTGAGAACCCTTGATGTAATAAAGTTGACCATGTGCCATTTAGGCCTTCAGAACTCTTTTGTGGGAAGAGTATGGAAGAGTTGGAGCTTTGGGCTAGAGAACTCATTTAATGCTAGAAGCAGAGCTTAATGAGCCATTCCAGTAGAATTTTGTAAGAACAATGCTAAGGGAAATGGGGACAGTACAGGACTGGCTGTCATGAGGTTTCAGAGAGGAACAAGGATTCTAGAAAATGGGCTACGGAACATCTTTGTGATATTTTGGCCAAGGTTTGGCTTCATTCTGTCCCTGCCCTGAGAACCTGGGTCAAGTTGAACTGAGAGAAAATGGACTGACTTGTTTGATGAAGGGAAGGTGCATGGGCAAGCTCTAAGTTTTCATCAAGGAGAGTTCAGGCAACAAAGCAACTGTGACTGTTAAAGAATTAGCACCATTAAGGAGAATCATAGCATTCTGTTCTGGAGCAATATGAAAGTGGTTTCTCAGAGTCAGTACACACATCCAAGGGGCTGGGTTACATCTCAAGGTGACAGCAGGACTTAGTAACATTCTTCTCATGATACTGTTTTAAAGGCATGAAAGTTAAAAAAAAATTTGGGGGACATAGAGAGCAGCTGCGGCTGGACACCATGGAGGGGTCCTTAGAGGCATTGTGTGAAGCTATAAAGATAAAGCCTGAGCTGCACGGAGACCTCAAAATAGTAGAGATGCCCGGACCATGTGTCATCTACAAAGGAGAGCCACAGGCATGGAGCAGAGTAAGCTTATTGGAGAAGCTGTGTGTCCTGTGTGGTTTAGGAGTTTGAAGAGTGGGGCTAACCAAGCCTTGGGAGCCCTGCCAATTTTATCAAGAGCTCAACATGCCAAACATGGAGCTGAAGGATTCTGTGTCTTCCCTGTTGCTTTTACTTTGGTGAGATCATTCTTTCCTTTTGGAACAAAAGTATTTACTCTACTGTCATAATGCTCTTCTTCCAATAAGGCCACACCTCCCAATCCTCCTAATCCTTTCAAACAGTTCCAGTTCCTGATGACCAAGCATCGCAATATATATATAGGTGATAGATGGGTTAGGAGAGTTGTGAAGACCCAGTCGGCATGTGTGTGGCAACATGTCACGGCCTGAATGAGCATGCATGCATCATGCATTGCTCTCTACTCTTGGTTATGAATTTAATATAACTAGCTGCTTCAGGTTCCTGCCACCCTGACCAGCCTGCAGTGATGGATACTTACCCAGAAGCCCTTTCTCCTTTAAGGTGCTCTTCTCAGGGTGACAGGAAAAGAGACCAAGATAGCGTGCTTAAAAAACTCCTTCTCCATATTGCTGCTAAGAAAATCCTCTGCCGTGTGCAGCGGGGCAAGTGCTCTCTGCTGTAACACTTCCTTCCTTTTTTATTTCCGTCAAAGTAAGTCTCTATTCTTTACTGAACATCATCCTCGGAGAACACAATTTCCAATTTAAATACGAATTTAAATATCAATAAGCAAGCCACTGCAGCTGTTTTTAAGGGCTGGTGCTATAACATCCCCCTTCTCTGCCTATTGTGATGAGTAGAAGCCGGATTTAATTCACACCCATCCCTAGATGATCAATTACCTAATTGTGTTTTGGCACAGGGTCAGCCTCCTGTCAAATACTTCTTACTCAAGCAGGTGGTTGAGTAAAACAAAACCAACCAAACAGGCAGATGACTGCAAAGCAGTATCAGATGTTGCCAGAACTCAGACAGACGCAAACAAACAAAACCCAGGCAGGCCACCAGGATGCTGCAGATACAATGACCCTGAGGCTCTTGGAAGTGACAGACAGAGACCTGAAAAAACATCTTGTCTGGTGGTAGCTTTAGGCGCATCAGGTCCTGTTGTCACTGCCCTGGCCGACACAGTGCAGATGCTATATCTTGTTGCCCTTTCCGGATGCCTTCGCCCAGGTCAGCTCTCCTTTCCTGTAGCCTCCGAGCACTCTCTCCTATCTCTGCGAGCATGTGCCGTGTGCAATGGGCTGCTAGCACCTCCGTCTCTGTGAGAAAAGGTGGTGTCATTTCTCAAGGTATTCCCAGCTCCCACATGAGTAGTTCATTTCAAGTGGCCATGGGTCAGGTTTAACACCACACGGCTATGCTTTTGCCAGGTTATGCCATTGAATTCTAAGAAGTCTAAAAACCTCCGTCTTCAGTTAATAAGTGATGTCAGAGCTGTATGCTCAGCAGTGATGCATTATCCTAGACAGATATTTTTCACTTTTATAAAGAAGTCTTGTAATTGGGCTGTTAGGAATTCCTAGTAATTTATTCCGTTATACTGCCCTCAAAATTCTGATTAGACACTGGCTAACCAGACAGCCAATGAATAAATGTCTTCATTGCCTCAAGCCAGGTCCAGGCAGGGAAGCTGCCACAAAGGTTCGATCATTTATAGCATTTATAGTGGGTGTCTTTGTCCTTTTTGCTGTCCCTGGGAGAGTGTTGAGGTTCCAGCCACTCTCTCCGGTCCAAGCCCACTAATGGCTATGTCTGGTTCACAGGTCTGACAGCTACTGGCAGAGACTTTTCCTGAGAACCTTATATGATAGATAGGACCTGATCACTTTGTGTGTTGTCTCCTCAGATTCTTCCATCTCCTCTGGAGAGCTCTTTAGCTCTGTTCATCTTGCTTTGGTAGATGTTTCCACTTCACCTAGACAGTATGGGACACCAGTGTTGTCTGTCATCCATCACTTTACAGGCTTATTCTTGGTCCCTGTGACCAAGGGCCATGATGGTTCTGCAGGAGTGAGGGAATTCTTATCCTCTCCTAACCTCACCATGGTATCAATCATACTCAGTCTCCAGCATCCCCTTGGAACCATGGAAACGATCAGAATACCTTTATTCTGAGTGGATGTGTGACCCTTTGGGTAAGCACCTGACTCCAGTCTCTGTGCCCAGCAGCAGACTCCCCTGTGACTGAAACTGCAGTCTCTGGCCTTGATACAGTTATGTGACAGAGAGAATGTTCAGCTACCTCTGACTGGGGCGGCAACTTATGATGCACTGAAGTCCTGTGGGTTTTCCTTGAGGACACTGCAGATATCTGGAAAGGATCCTTGCAGCCTGTATCAGGCCCCGAGAGCAGCTTTTCTGAACTGCAAGCCTGAGCTGGTGTCCATGTGTGCTGTGCCTGCTGAGGGAGGAGCGAGCCTCCATGTTCTTCTGAATGAGTGACTGGAAATTTGGAAACTCAAAGGCTAATTTTCTTTGCCTTGTTAATGGAGCTTGCTTGTCAAATAAGTTGCCCATGGTTATAGGTTTAAGTGACGTTCCAAAATGCCCAGTGCTTTTCAATGACCATCATTACACTGAAGTCTCATAAGAAGGGGCTTTTGGTTGAGCATTGTTGCTGGAGAAAAGGGTTCTTCAGCTTGCTCTGACTCCATGGGAAGGAAGGTCATCATGATTCTCCATTGCTGAAGAGGTTCATCTGACCAGCCGCATTTCTAGTTTCTGTAGTAATGCTTCATAGCAAGAGTGTCCCCGGGGGACCACACACTCCGGAGAGTGACACTAATGTGACCTCCAACACTGGTTTCAGATAATGCCGATACACTTTGCTTTATTATCCCAGTGGGTAGTTAAACAATATCGCTGAGGACGTCTGAGTAGGCTCACTGATGAGAGGACAGGGACATTTTTACAGCGTATTTTGAATTTGTTTTTATTGAGGACTCTCACTTGATTTTCCCAGATTGTTTTGTTCTGAGAGAAATGGGTGGAAATGGGTGTGGACAAGTCCCTACAAAATCATATATATGTATATGTATACACACACACACACACACACACACACACACACACACACACACACATCGTGTATGATTGCCTTTGAATAGTAAGAACATTGGGGCCTCAAGGATCTGATATCTAGAAATTAAACTTAGACCACTGTTAAAAGGCTTTTTTCCTTCCTAGTTTACTTTGCCAATGAAATAACAGGTTAAATTGCCAGTCTCCATGTTATACTTTGCATCCACAATAAAATCACATTTTTATCTCCCACAGATTTTCTAAAATATACAACAGTGTGGCTTGTTCTGACAAATAGAAAGGAAGAACACCAGAGGACAGGGTTGTCCTCCGTGTCTTTTTCTCCCAAGACTGTTTCTGTCATCTCCTGGTTGGGAGACATTGGCTGCCCTGTGCCCAGTGTCTGGCCGCCGAGTCCTTGGGAGCCCGCCTAAACTTTCCAGTTCCTGTTTGTGATCCCACGGAGCCTGCCTCCAGCACAGTCCTGAATGACACCATTGTAACAGCCTGCATGATGTTTAAGATGCCAAGGGGGCCACATTACCAAAGAATGTCTTTCAAGAGAGGAAAATTAAATGACCAGTAAGAAAGGATCTTCACAAGTTCCTATTGTATGGTGCACAAAGACGTGCCGATGCATTTAGGTCCAATTCTTCAAGGTCTTCAGAGGCTGCCAAGCTCGGACTCCCACCCTCTCCTTCCATGGGAGTCTAGGCTGAAATCTAAGTCCAGATGAATGAATTTGCTCGGTGGTGGGGGAAGTAAGCCACAGCTGTGATTCTTGCTCACTGGGGATTTCAGTTTTATAGGCAGTCAGTATCGAGTCTCTGAAATTATTTGATTTGGGAATGGGATAAAAAATTGATAATATCTGGTTTGTAGATTAGCCCTGGGTAGGGAAATACTAATTTCAAATATCATTCATCTTCCCCTTTATTTCATCTCTCTGAGCTGTAATGAAATTAGGTGAGAGGACTGAGTCCAGCTTGGAGAAGCTCGGAGGAGTTTACACACTGAACTGGCAAATTAATCTGCGAACAGCCCACATTCCAGCACTTATTTAGTCAATATTCAGTGAATGAGAAGGTAGGAAGCATATTTCTTTGTCTATTTACTCATCAGAATTTTTCCAATCACCACATTGTGAGCTTTATTTATCTTTTCTAAAACTATGAATTTTTTTTTTTTTGCTTAATTGTGTTTTCTTTTCCCTTCTGACTAAAACTTGAACTATTGAGGTAAATATATTTACATGTTAAATTTCCCAGACTGAGTTAGAAGGAGAATTAGAAAAGGACTCGGGAGATTGGAAATGTGTTCAGCTCAGTGGAGACATTCATTATGGACTGTTCCCAAACAGTTTTGACATTAATGCAACATGAGACATTCTATAATCGATAGACATATGTGTAAACTGTTAAAGGAAATATTTAGCAGGATTTCAGAATTTGAGGTTGGTAGGGGAATTTCTGCTATTTGAATTTGTTATATAAGGGGTGCTATGCTATAGGGTATGTATGTTACTCTGGCATTCCTGTAATCCTAATGCATGCCATTATACCCCCACCTTTCTCTCTGTTTCTCTCTGTCTCTCTGTTTCTCTCTGTCTCTCTGTTTCTGTCTCTGTCTCTGTCTCTCTCCCTCTCTCTCTCTCTTCCTCTCTTTCTCTCTCTCTGTGTATGTGTGTGTGCATATGTGTGCATATGCAAACATGCAGAGGTCAGGTGTCAACCTTAGTGTAATTCCTCAGGGTACCGCACACCTTGATTTTTTTAAGGCAGAGGCTCTCTTTGGCCTAGAACTCCCTTATATTTGGTTAAGTTTGCTGGCCAGTGAGCCCAAGGGATCCACTGGCCTCTGTCTTCACAACCCTGGGATTATTTACATGTGCCGCTAGGTCAGATTTTTTTATGTGAGTTCTGAGGACCAAACTCAGGTCTTTACATTTGCACTGCAAGCATCTATCAGTGTGTTATCTCCTCAGCCTTCTAGTGAGTGTCAGCTCATTAACTTATTCAATTAGCGCCGAGACTGTATGGCAAAATGTTCATTGAAAGGAATCAGAACCAATTTTTTGGGCTTGAATCATGGCTCTATCACCCATCATGTGCTTGAAGGTGGCATAAAGAAGTCACCTGACTTCTTTTATCTCTGCAAGGAGTAAGACATACATAAGGGATAGGGCGAAGTGCAGTTTTCAGTGACATAATAGACATGAACTTCCCTAATGCCCAAGACACCGAGTGCCCTCAATAGGAGATACTTAGGTATCAGATCTCCCTGGGCTGGGGCACTGCCGACATATCACACTCTGTACCAGGCATTGGAAATGGAAATGGCTCCTTCAAGTTACTCTTCTGTGAGGGAAGACATTTAAGCAGTTGAAGATAAGACAGCACTATCCATGTTGAGAACACAGTCATCAGTCGAAGTACACTTGAGAATAGAATCTATTGAGTGAATGAACACATGATTGGGAAGATTGAGGAGTGGGTTTATACCAGACTGGCATGATACTAGAACAGGGGCAGATGAACTCCTTTGAGGACTCTGGGGGTGAGTTCTGTGTTTGTGATAGAAGAAGATGCGTTCACCTCTGATCCAACCTATGCCGGATGTTTAGAGTTGGAAATGCTCCATGGACATGGCCCTGGCTGGAGAGATGAACTGCTGTAAGTCAGGAGAACAAAAAGCAAAGGAAGCAGAAGGCTTCAGCAGGTAAAGGACACGCTGCGCTAAAAGACTTAAGAGAAAGTGTGTCTGAAAAGAGACTCCCAGAGAGGAAGTGATCAGGAGGCAATATTCAACCAAGCGATGCTAATCATGGTCCCTCACCCACCCTGTTCTCAAGACTCATCAGCCCACCGCATCGCCTGCCTCCCATTCTTAGAACAACACCTTGGCATGACTTGTATTCTGGAAGAGTGAAAACCCTTTGGATTTTAATTCTAACAGGGGATCCATGCACTTGACACAGATGATGCTTGTCTGGTACCTTGTGGTTTGTGTTAAGAAGATCATTGCTCTATTCTCTTGGCTTGTGAAATGCTCCTGCCTGGGAGGTGGAGGAGGGTGCTTCTGGGCTCATTTTCTCAACAGAGCCAGGCACTCATCACAATGCTGAGACGATGCAGTCATTTCTGCCAAAAGTTCATAATGAAAGAGAGTAAAGACCCCCCCCCCTTACAGCAGCTGCCTTCCTGCTCTTTAAAGAGGCCCCCCTTTTCCATTTCCCAGACGGTAAAAGCCCCCAGAGGAAGTACAGGATGACAGTGTTGCCAGGCTCACTTTTTGCCAGCAAGGACACTATAAAGGAAATCAAATGGCATAGCCACCCTCTCTTACAGAGCATCATAGCTGCACAAAGGACTTTTGACATTAAAGGTAGAATTGAAAGTTCATTTTGAAAATAAGACAATACTTAGGACTATGCTTAGGTTTGCAGCAAACTCCCTGGATTGCCATTGCTCTTTCTCATTTTGCCATCAACCAATAAACATTTGGCAAGGATCAGCAGTAGTTCCCCAAACACTTTTTGTGCCTGATTCCTGGACTTAGCATTCAGAGGCAGGAAGGATCTGGTATTTCTTCAGCCTCACTGTCAACAGTGGCTATTCACAGCCAACAGCAACTATTCACAGCCAAAGGAAGCAGGGTCCCTTCAGACAAACAAGTCAGTCTCTCCTCTGTTCTTACTTCCCTAAAAGCATTTCTGGGTTTACATTAGTGCTCAGTCTGGGAAATGCTCAGCTGGCTCTCCTGCTGAGGTGTTCTGCTGGCCCTTACTGTGCAGGACAATACCACTGCTCCCAGGTCCCCCATCTGGCAGAACTAAGTCAGTGCTGGAACATAGCCCTTTCAAATGTGCTTCAAAAGTATAGTAGGGAGAATTCCACAGCTAATGCACCTGGCTTTCTTTAGCAGGTTCAAGGCTGTGGGTTTTTATGGTCATCTAAAGGTGGTTTTGGAGAGTGGTGACTATGTCAGGTGAAACGACTGGAGACATGAAATCACAAATTCCCAGTGTTTGTATGTTGTATGCATGTGTGTGTAACTGTATGTGGTTGGCTCTCTTGTTTGTGCAAGAATGTGTAGAAGTCAGCGGTTGACATTGAGATGTCTTTGTCAATTGCTTCTTAGCCTGATATATTGGGACAGTCTTTCACTGAACCTGGAAGCTCA
Source organism: Peromyscus melanophrys (assembly GCA_902168415.1). Classification (NCBI taxonomy): domain Eukaryota; kingdom Metazoa; phylum Chordata; class Mammalia; order Rodentia; family Cricetidae; genus Peromyscus; species Peromyscus melanophrys. The sequence continues at coordinate 17,420 of CABHPR010127839.1, forward strand.
CTGCTTCTGTTGCATTAGCTATGCATGGAACCCCTAAGGTCCATCTGGCTCTGCCCTGCTCCTCCCCTGATGCTGGGTTACAGCTGTGTATGGCTATAAGCAGCCTTTTAGATAGATGCTGCAGACCCCAACTCATATTCCTATGCTTGCATAGCAAGTACTGTAGCCACTGAGCCATCTCTTCATTGTGTTAGAGTTTTCATAATCCCTTGTGATTCACCCAAAGGTCTATTAAACATCTCAGGTTTATGATTGGGATTGGGCCAAGTATGTTTTTTTGACAATCTACTGCAATCAATGCAGCCTATGGAGATCTGGATTTCTAATGTTTACATGTGGCTGAGAGAGCATTTGGTCCACATATGTGGCCTTTGCTTACTTTGGGTTTGTAGGGTGATGGGTAAATAGGTACAGTCTAAGGAAATGTTGACTGGGAAGAAATATGTCTATAGAAAGCAATTACAGTGTGAATAGACTCTGACCTGTGGTTCTACGTCTGCGCTCCTTAGCATCTATGATACAATTAATTGCACTTTTGTTTGATTTTGAAGAATCTATTCAAGGATCTCCTTGAAACGGAGGGGTAAGTGGCTCCATTGAAATCCATTCACCTCAGGCTCTGCTGCTCTGAGGCAGGTTTAGCATGAAGGCTTCAAACTAAAACAAATCAACAAATGTCTGCTGGTGCCCCACAGTGGGCTATAGCTTATTCAGCAGTAAGGATGTGGTAAGAGAAGACCCAGGGCTGACATGCTTTGAAGCCCCTTGCAGCCCTTTCCAGGACCTTCCTCTGTGTCTTGACTTGCATGACCAGGAAGTTTCTAACCCTAGACATGTTCTGTCTCATGGCTCTGGTTCCCTAGCTGTCAGTGCCCTCTCCTGCTCCCCCTCCACAGGAGGCAGGAAAAAGAAGCTACTCTCCTCATCTCTGCATGGGGTAAGGGGAAAGCTGAGCCTGCACTAATGCCGTTGTGGTTGGGACTGGACCTGAGGAGCACTCTCTGGTCCCTTGTTGTCCACTTTCAATCTTCTGGTAATTCTGGCTAATGGGCAGAACACCCATGATGAGGATAATGTCTGTAATGGTCCCCGGGTGGCCACTCTACCAGGGCTAACCCGCTTACAGCCTTAAATACTTTTCTCCTCTGCCAGCACCAGACCCTGCAATTTCTGTCCTCTGTAAGAGAAAGAGTTTCTTAGGCTTTATTCATGGCAGTTTGGGCCCAGATCCATCCTTTCTGGTCCTGTCCCTTCTGAATCTTAGCTTGGCAGTTCCGATAGCAGTTGTGGTGATTCAGGAAAAGTGATGGTGACCTGGCAAGCAGTGAGTTAGGGTACTAAGGGCTCCCCGAGGTCCACTCCAAATCCATATCTAGTTTTTTTTAGTTTCTCAAACAGAAGAGCAGATGATCGTTGTTGCTGAAATGCTATTGACATTATAAACAGACAGTTAACCTATATCAGTACCTTACCTGTTGTGATGGTTAGTGACCATTGTGAACTGGACAGAATTTAAACTCATTGGGAGAGAGGCCTCTGGGCTTGCTTGTGGGGGCTGTCTTGACTGCATTGAAGTAGGAAGACCCACCCATTGTGGGTGGCACCATTCCCTAGGCTGGGATCCTGGCCTGTGTGAGTGGAGAGAGGGAACTGAGCAGCAGCAGAATTATTAATTTCTCTTTGCTTTCTGATTGTGGGTGTCATGTGACCAACTATTTCAAGCTCCTGCTGCCTTGGCATGCTCCCCCCTCCCCCCGCCATGATAGACTTTACCTTTCAACTGTGAGCAAGAACAAGCCCTTCTTCTCTTCTTTTACTTGTCATGGTAGCAGGAAAAGTACCCACGGTGCCTGTATCACTTCAGGCTAAAAGTATTCACTGGTGGCCACTTGGCCTCAGAGCTATGCATGGGGCCATGAGGTCTGAGTGACAAGTGATTCTAGAACCTGTCAAGTTGCCAGCTGACACTAGCCATCACACCTGGTGTGCTGGCTGGTTTTGTGTGTCAACTTGACACAAGCTAGAGTGTAGCTGAAAGTTTTTCTGTGTCCCACCTGGTCAGCAGCCGCTCAGACCCAAGTAGACACACAGAGGCTTGTATTAATTATAACTGTATGGCCATGGCTCAAGCTTTTAGCTAGCTAGCTAGCTCTGTGTCTTAAATTAGACCATAACTATTAATCTATGTATCAACCACATGTTCTGTGGCTTTACCTGCATCCCATTACATGTTGCTCCTTGGGTGGCTTGCTGGTGTCTCTCCCAGCCTTCTTCCTGTCTCTCCCTTTGAATTTCCTGCCTGCCTCTAAGCTGCCTTGCCATAGGCCAAACAGCTTTATTTATCAGCCAATCAGAACAACACATATTTGCAGTGTACATAAAAACATTCTCCCATCACTAGAGTCATCAGAGAGGAAGGAGCCTCAGTTGAGGAAATGCCTCGATGAGATCCAGCTGTAAAGTATTTTCTCATTCAGTGATCAATGAGGGAGGGCCTAGCCCATGGTGGGTGGTACCATCCCTGGGCTGGTGGTCCTGGATTCTATAAGAAGATGGGCTGAGCAAGCCTTGGGAAGCAAGCTAGTGAGCAGCACCCTTCCATGGCCTCTGCAACAGCTCCTGCCTCCAGGATCCTGCCCTCTTTGAGTTCTTGTCCTAACTTCCTTCAGTGATGAACAGCAATGCTGAAGTGTAAGCCAAATAAACCCTTTGCTCCCCAGTTGCTTTTGGTGATGGTGTTTCCTCACAGCGATAGAAACTCTAAGACATATGAGTACCCCGTAACCCAGTCTAGGAGATACCCAGAATCAACCATTAAACATGGGTTCTGTTTACTTCATTTTGCTCTTTTTATTCCCTCCTCGCCAAATCTGCTGCTTGCCTAGAATGTCATTGCTCTCCATACTTCACGTTCAGGCTGCCACATGGACCTGGCCTCCCTCCCTGTAACCTCTCCAAAAGCACAGTTTCCATTGTATGGCTCAGTCGGTAGCTCCCCTCCCATATGATGTTTTCCAGAGGAGCAGGAGGCTGTCTACTATCTTTCTTGCTCTTCAAGGATCATTGTTGATCTTTCTTCTCTAGCATAAATAAATAAGATCAGATAAACCCACTAGTGTCTCTGAAGCACCTAAGCTTCTAGCCGGCAATCACAGGCCTCCTTCCAACATCCCCTCACTTCTCTCTTTTTCTTCTCCAATGCACAGTCCCTCATTTCTAGTGACATTCTTCAAGTAAAGGAACACTGAACACCCTACCCCCACCCTGCTCTCCTCATCTCCCACATACACTCTCTGCCTCTCACTCCTGCTGTTCATATTCGTCACCATTTCCCTGCATTTATTATTAACCAATAACCATACTCTCTAGACTATCAAGTCTCTGATCTGAGACTCACCTTTTCCTCCTCAGCTCACGCATTCCTCTGTTACTTCTGTGTCTAAGACTTCATCTGAACGGAGACTCCCAATTCATCAATGCTCCCCACTTCCCAATACCCATCCCTCCCTTCATATCCAATTCCCCTCCTCACCCACCATCAATCTCATGATCTATCACAACTCCCACTCCCCTGAAAACATCCTTGGTGCTCTTGTGTCTCAATCCTTCCATGAGATTCTCCAAGAAAACTCATGGTTTCAGTGAAACCAACTCCATTAAGTGCATGTCCATACACCCAGTTCAGTGTGGTCTAGAAGAATCACCTAGTTGTACCTAGTATGAGAAGCTATCTCTGTCTAAACATTTTAAAAATATTTTAATCAGCATATAATACTTATCTGTGATGAGTTTCACTGTGAGATTTCATCCATGTATATAATTTGCTTCAATCATGTTCCTCCCCCACCTTTACCCTCTCTGCCTCTTGCTCACATTCCCCTCAATTCCCTTCCCTCTGGAATACTCTCAGGCAGTACTAGAACATCTCTGCCTGATCACAGTCCTCCTCCTCTGCAAATGACCCCTTGACCCCGTGCCTTTCTGCCCTACTCTGTGCTCCGTCTCAGCTCAGGGCTTAGTTCTTCTCTTTGAACAAATAGATACAATGTACAATGGACTCCCTTAGATTTTTGCCAGCATCTGCCCATTTTCCAGAGTCTCTCATCCTGTGCTTTTCATTTTAATTGTGAATTGCTCACTGTGTGTTATTTAGACATGCAGCTACGTTTCCAAAGTAAATTTAACTGTGTATTTCATATTTGTGTGGAAGACATCTTCAAATATAAAAACACTTGAAATAAAATCCTCTTTTTAATATAGTCTTTAGAAAATTAACTGGGTATGTGGCCAGAAGATTAAGCAAAATGTAACAAGAGCAAAAATAAACTTTACTCGGCAGCAACCATGTCTTCTGGGCTCAGAGTGCTGAAGCCTGACAAATCGGACAGCTACAGCATCTGCAAATGAACATGCTGTCTGACTCTTCCGTAAGTTTATGTAAAATCGTTGACCTGGATCCAAGGGCAGACCTTTTGAACACAATCAATACAGGTGCAGTCAGATAAGAACATTCTACTGTTTTATTAAAGTGCATCTAATTCAGAACTCAATAACCCTCACACATCCTTAATCAGGACCGACATCCTGGGAAGCATTTACATGAGTGATCTGAAGATGCTGGCTTACAGCTTGTTAAAGAAGACATTCTACAAACAAGAATTCCAGGATCTTGTTTATTCGCCCCTTGGCAGAATTGCCATCCCCCACCTCTTTATGGCCTCTGAATTTTTTACTACAGACAATTTGTTAGAGTTCCCCTCCCCTATTCCTTTACAATGGAATTATTCTTCTGGAGTTATTGGTGACTGGGCATTCCCTAAGACGTACTAGAAAAGCTTAGCATATTTCTTGGGAATTGGGTACTCTTGGGGAGGGAGTGTGGGGCTCTGAGTTTATCCATGGGGTTGGGGGGAAAGGTCTCCATTCGCTCAGCTTTCCCAGCAGCTGTGCCCTGGGAGATTTAGAGAGGGTTATGTAGTCAGGGGACAATGATCTCATTTCCAGAAATAATAGGATAAAAAAAAAAGATACAACCAGAACCAGGTTAGACAGGATGTGGCACTATTTACTTAGTGATGCCGTGGTCCTTAGGCTGCTCCTAAGGACATTCTGCTGCCAAGTGTGAGGAATTGTAATTTGGAACAGCTGCGCGGAACCTATATTCATCTTCATTTAGTTAACTTGGAGAGCACTGAACATTCGAGCTCTGATATTCAGGGGTGATGTTTTGTGCGAACAGCATCCCTCTGCTGGCTTAGGCATTTGCTAATTCTTACAACAGCCATGTGCAAGGTGAAGAGGGTGGGCAATAGGTTCAAATTCATCAGCCCAGGTAAGAGTGATCGTCCCCAAACCCCAGACAGTGGCGGGTGCTGCTGCCAGCAGCTCCATCTCTGCAGGGAATGGGGCACACTGCTTTGTCACAGCAGCCTCAGTGAAGTACAGTGACTGTCTCCAGAGCAAAGACAATCCCCGCAGATGTTTCCATGTAAAGCACAGGAGACCTTTCTCCATATTTATTCACCTCAGTGCCTTACCTAGCGCACTCAGTTTTTCTATCCACATAGAGGCTTGAGCCTACACTAACCTAGTGCTTATCAGAACTGTACATCTTTCCAAATGTCTACCAAAATTTCTCTCTATATTTTTTTCTCTTTTCCTCTGGCCCTAAGGTGGCCATCCAGGGCTTTGTGTGAGCCAGGGAAGGGGTCTCCCACCCAGCTATATCTTCAGCACATTTTCTAGGCTCTAAACAAATTAAATAGGGCCAGCAAGCTGGCTCAATGGCTTAGGTGCTTGCTGCTAAGCCTGCTAAGCCTGAGTTTGATCCCTGGGACCTATGTGGATCTTCTGCAAGTACACAAATAAATACAAATGTGAACAAATGAAATCAAATGTGCTAATTTTTAATTTTAACATGTAAATGAAATTTGTGTATCAAAGAGAACATGGACCACTGGGTGCTTTTGTGTGCAGCTGGAGAAGGCTCCTCACTGCATCTGACTGTCATCCATCCAAAGCTGCTGCGATCGTCACAAACTATTTGTGTTCAGTCTTCCCCCGAGAAGGTTAATCGGTGGCTTGGAGGACAGATTTGCATTTGGAGACTGTGGTGGGAGAAAGGGGTCATCTCCTATTCAAGAGAGATGGAGAGTGGAGATGCCACCTGAAGGAAACAGGGGCCCTTGGGAGGCAGGTGATGCATAGACAACACGGTACTGATAGGAGATCTGTCATGAGCCAGGGTGGCTTATGTGGCCCGCGCAGGCTGCTATAAATTAGCACAAAATGACTGACACCAGATGTTGTCCAGGGAACCCCAAAATAAATAATGATGCAATCTGTTATGTAGCTATTTCTGGCAAAACGCCACGGAAACTACATTGTCTTAGTGTCAGAGGTGAGCTCTCCAAAGCCATGACTTGAGGCTACAGGCAGCTTCTCTGACTGTGTGTGGTCAGCACGGGTTGCATTATTGCTGAAATCCCTCCCGCTCCTGACTGGTTCTCACAAGGAGGAACCCATGGGTGCTGTGAGCCTCTCTAGTTATTTACTCAGATTGCATGACGTTCACAGGTGAGAGGCTGTTTCTTTGGGCAGAGGGTTGTGAGAGACTCGGTTCCTTCTTGGCATGTAAGTGATGTAGTTTGACACTGTGTCATACTGTCCTCCTAATGAATCATAGACACATCTTTGAAATGGTCCCCCCACTACTCATCATTAGACAGAGCCTGACAAAACTGTTACTAGATGAGATTTTTAAATTGTCTCTGTAAATTAAGAGAAACACACCCGCAATTCACAGAACATAGAGAGATAGCACAGGGCGTAAAATGCCCAGAAAGACCAAGGCCATTCTAATTTTAGAATAAAGAGCCCACTGTCTGAACACAGGGTGGGGTTGGAATGTGCCGGGGATGAGGCCATGGGCCACCACTCCTGCCATCTCTTGCAGAGACTTCATATTGGACAAAACTCTTACACTATCCAGCCTTACTCCTCATTCTTAGGAGACATTTTTTTTTATTGTCATTGATTTCTTGAAACTAATAAAATGAGTTTACAGCAAAAGTGAATTCGTAGCTTTTGTCTAATGAGCAAGATTCTTTCCCTGGGGGAGTGGTTCCTGGATTCTCTTTGTCTTGGAGTACAGGGGTGGGAACCACATGGTGTCTGATGAGCGTATTGTCAGGGAGCTGACAGGGTTTGCCTAGTGAAATGGGAAGGCCCAGGTGCACGGGTTGAGTTCTTTCCTGGGGGGAATTACAGTCTATTTTTAGCCAATGTTGCAGCACAGGAGGGCGATGAGAGTGGGGCTGACTAGAGGTTGACAGCTCGTCATCCCAGGACGGGCTCAGAACAAACCGAATCCTCAGCTGAGAAAGCCTAGACAAAATAGCAATAATGAATGTTTATTGAACACATACTTGTTGAGTGCCACGGGTTGTACTTGTATTTTTTTTTTCATTTTTCCTCTCACAAACCCCGAGAAAGTACTACTGTCACCCAACATGTAACTAAAGATCTTGCTGTAACTTGGTTCTAAAAGTCTCCCAAAGACCCACATGATGAAGGCTCAGTCCTTGGCTGATGCTAGAGGGGGGGAGTGGAAACTTTAAAACAGTGGTTCTCAACCTGTGAGTCCCGACCCCTTTGGGTTCAAAGGGCCCTTTCACAGGGTTGCCTAAGACCATCAGAAAACACAGATATTTACAATACAATTCATAACAGTAGCAAAATTACAGTTATGAAATAGCAATGGAAATAATTTTATGGTTGGGGGTCACCACAGCATGAGGAACTGTATTAAAGGGTCACAGCATTAGGAAGGCTGAGAACCACTGCTTTAAGAGGAGTCCTAGTGGGAAGGAGGGAGAACACTAGAAATGTGTTCTCATACTGAGCTGTGGGTTTCAGCCTCTTCATTCTGCTTTTTTATTGCATCTGTGGCATGAAGTGAGGCTTTCTGCTCTGCCAGGTACCCATCACAGCCCTAAACATGGTGGGAGCAACAGACTATAGACCAAAACCTCCCAAACTATGAGCCAAGAGAATCCTTTTCTCTTTGTGAGTTGGTTATCTTGGGCATTTGTTGTAGTGGTCAAAAGCTATTAATAGGCCCCAAGATAAGCAACCTTCCCAGTTCTTAAGATTGAGGTGTGGCTGCTTTGTGATGTTGTGACTCTTGAGTGGACATTCCTCACAAACCAACTCTTCTGGTTCCAGGCTGCCAGAAATGCATAGAACTCATGAAATCAGGGCATACTTACAGAACACAGGTTATCCATTCTACAAGGTCTTGTTTTATCTTCCTCATTCTCCTCTGATACCCTCAGTCACCAGCTCAGAGCCTACTCTCGAGCTCAGCACCCAGCTAATTGATGGGATAGAAAGAGAGAGGGATGGATGATGGATGGATGGATGGATGGATGGATAGATGGATGGATGATGGATGGGTGATGGATGGGTGATGATGGATAATGGATGGGTGATGGATAGATAGACTGAAGATGGGTGATGGATGGATGGATGGATGATGGATGGGTGATAGATAGATAGATGGATGATAGATGAATGATTGATGGGTGATGGATGGATAATGGTTGAGTGATGGATAGATGGACAGATGATGGATGATAGATGGATGGATGATAAATGGATGAATGGATGGATGGATGATGGATGAATGGATGGATAGATGGACAGATGATGGATGATAGATGGATGGATGATAAA
>CABHPR010127841.1:0-35981 GCA_902168415.1 Peromyscus melanophrys
TCATTCTTTATATTACTTATGGTGCTTTAGTCACACTGACCTCTTTTTGGTTCTTCCACTATCTCAAGACTGTTCCATCTTGAAGTCTGCAATGGCTGATAACTCTACTGAGAGCACCCTTTCCTCTGCCTGGAGGCCTAGCTCATCCCTTCCTTCGTTTTCATTTTCATCTTCATCAGTAGAATGCAACCTCCATGAAGGCAAACACCTGCCTGTTCCTAGGCAGACTCCATCCCCATAGTCTCTGAAAGAGTAGATGCTCAAAAAGTATTTGGAGCTGTTTAACAAGCGAGTGATAGGTTTTTGTTTAGAACTATATTAAACGAAAATGCAGTCTTTTCCTTAAAATATGGATTCAACATGAGAATTTTTTTTGTATATTTGCTTGTGTTAGTGTTTGCTTATGTGGTATTTATTGAAAACAAGCACATTTCGTTCTTTATCTTGGAAAGGAATGCTAAGTGTATGTAACACAAGATGTTGCACAAATGTATTTAATCAAGGAAAATATTAAATGAACAAACCACAAATTCAATACAAATAATTCTTGAACATTTCCTATACTATTGCCAATTTCTGTAGAATTCACTCCAGGTTACCATATTATGAAAACCAAAGCAGACCATTTTTCATCTGTCAAAATTTTGAACTCATGCATTTAAGCAAAAAAAGAAAATTGGTCACATCAAACAAACAAATGACTCTAAACAATAAAAAAGTGTCTAGTGATTAAACTGTACTAAGCCTTAAAGAAAAATAATAAGACTTCAGCCATCCTAGGATATCTGGGGTGACCAGTAACACAATTAGTATTCTAATAGTTTTAGAAACATTAGGAAAACTCACAATTTGTCTAGAATCACAGCTTAAGACAAATACATTGTACTTTCAGTATCAGATCATTTAAAATGGAGAGGAGGGAAGGAGGGAGAAAAAGAGATCCAAAGTCTTTACATAGAAAAAAATAAATCTTGAGAGAAATTAATAAAAATAAGTTTCTTTGGAAAGATGTACAAGATTTATAAGACCCTAGCAATTATCCAGAAAAAACTCAAATTAATAAAATTAAAAATGAAAGAGGAGCCACTATAACCAATAAAATTGAATTCTGAGCACCATTACAGCACACCTTGAAAATCGGTACTCAAATAAAGCAGAAAATCTAATATATATATATATATATATATATATATATATATATATATATAATACACATATATCTTACAAAAAATAAAGAAAGAAGACAGCATAACCCTCCAAAACTGGTTGTGAGTAATGAGGATGAAGCAACAATAAAAACTCATCCAATTAGAACAAGTCCAGGCCCAGATGGATTCATTGCTGAATTCCACTAAAACTTTAAAGAACATAAACTATATTTCTCCAACTATTTAACAAAACAGAAAAGGAAGGAACACTACTAACCTCATTTTATGGAGCAACTATTATTCTGATGCCAGAGTCTGATAAAGTTAAAGTATAACCCAGAGGAACATATATAGAAAAATTCTCAGTAAAGCACTTGGAAATTGGATTCAATAGCACAGTAAAAAGACCAGTCACTATGACTAAGTTGGATACATTCCAGGTGTACAAGGATGATTCAATGCACAGTCAGCTTAATATATCATATTGGAAGACTCTAGGACAGAAATCATATTATCATCTCAACAGACACAAAGAAAATACGCTTTCTACAAAATCAGAAAATCCTTTCATGATAAAATCTCCAAGGAAACTTAAGAACTGAGAAACATGCATGAATATATACAGACATCAGACGTGCAGTAGAACTTAAATCACTGTTACACTAAGTAGAGAAAAACCTCAAAGCTCTTCCACTGAATGAGAAAAGGGCATCCGATTCCTTTACTCTTATTGAATATAGTTCTTAAAGTCTCATCTTCAGCAATAAGATAAACAAAAGAAATTGGGGCATAACTAAGGGAAAGGCAGAAGTCAAATAATTTTATTTGTAGACATTGTGGTTGTGTACATAACAAGCCCTAAAACTTCCACCAGAAACTACTTTCAGATTTGAAAAACACTTTCAACAAAGTAGTAAGAGGTACAGTCAGCACACAAAAATCAATAGTTTTCGTATATACCAATTACAAGCATATGAGAAGGTAATTGGGTGCAGTATCCCGTTCACAGTTTCTTCTAAAAAATATTTATGATTATTGCTGCACTATCCCCAACAATCAAGTTATGGAATCAACTTAGATTTTCATCAGTAGATGAATGAGTGAATAAAATGTTGTATGTACACAGGATGGAGTTTTATTATGTCATTTGTAGAAAAATGACCAGAACTGGGGGTCACCCTATTAATAAAGTAAGCAGACTCAGAAAGGCAACTATCATGCTTTCCTTCTTTAATACATGGATCCTAGATACTACATAGATACATAAATCATCCACATGTGTGTCAGGGGGGAAGGGTGTGTGTGTGTGTGTGTGTGTGTGTGTGTGTGTGTGTGTGTGTGTGTGATGCAATAGTAGAATAGAGATTGGTGAAGAAGGGAGAAGATTGATACAGTAGGGTGTAGGAGAGAGGGAAAAATATTGGGGGAGAATATGTGCAATGAATATGATTTATTCAAATGAAAATTTCTCCATCAAACCGTTCAATGTGTGCAATGAATATATGCTAACAAATTTTTTTAATCTTTACACTGAGAATATCTTTGGCTGTAGCAATTCTTTACAAAATTTAACTTACTTTATTTAATTTAATGGTCATTCATCTCCATTTCCATAACTTGATAATTTTTAAAAGTAAATTTTAAATTTATGTTTTGGAAATGCACTGCTTTTAAAATATTTATGTAAGCTTTCTATTAAACATTAAAGCAATACAGTTCATTTGGTGTAGGTCCAAGTAATTGCAGATAAAATAAGATATAACAACTTTTACGTAAGTACACGATACACGTGTGTGAGTGTGATCCACGTGGTTTTTCTCTTTAGCCTCTCAGCCAGACTGCATTAGCAGTGACAGCCAGCACATCTTTATTTTACACACAGGGAAACTGCAGCTTGGAGAGATTATGTAATTTACAGAATTAGAGAACGAGCCAAGATCAGAAGATATAAACATGACTTCTGGACCAGTTCTCTTATTTCAAAATACGTTCTCTAATAGCTTTTAGAAAATCAGTGGTATTTTCAGCAAAGTATCCTAAGGCTTGAAGATAGTAATCAGGTATCAGCACATCCACTTTGGGCTAATCAGCCTCTGTGGCCATAGCCCTGTCCCTTGTAGCTTTACAGAGTAATCATTTGCACATTCCTGGTGAGCTGTGCATTTCATAGAAAGTGGGAGGAAGCAGCATCCTGGCGCCTGCATCACACAGTGTTTGAAGCAACAGAGCTAATATGAGTCTCTAGGCACTGACAATAGCAATGAGTTAGGAGAAAAATCCTAGGTACAAATTGAAACAGTCGTTCAGCATTCTGTGAAATTGTTTTGTTTTCCTTTTATAGTTATAATGATCTCTAGTTTTGTATGTTCCACAAAGTGTGAGTTTTACGGATTACTCAAAATTCCAGCAGGTCCAGATTCCACAGCAAGCCAAATGCAAGGTTTTCAGAATTATTACTCATTGCTGTCAGCCTGGTTCACAGATCTCATATTCCATTTTTTTTTATTTATGCATGGAAATTACCAACACTGTCAACAAGAAAGAATGTAAGTTAGCTCCCTGGAAAATCTTTTATTGGAATAGAGAGCATCAAAATTCAAGCTTTTAAATATATCCTGGTTATTTTCCTTTACTTTCCACAGTAAAACTAAACTGAATTCAATTAATATATTGATTTAATTTCTACACAGTCTTTGTAATGAAAATGATATTAAGATTAATTCATATATTATATATATATATATATATATATTGAAACAAGGTAGCTTTTTTGTCTGCTCTACATCAGCACACCGTGTCCCCAAACCTGCCAAGCTTAGACAGAACAATGATTGATGCACCTCAGGTAACCAGACAACTCAAAGCAGCAGAACAGTGATCTTCACAAAACGCAAAATAAATAAATAAATAACATTCATTCTGTATGAATTTTCAATGTTCTTTTAAATGAAAGCAACCTTTTCTCGCAGATGTTCCTTATTTTGTTTTCCCTTTTGAGGTCTTCTAAGGCACAGAGCAAACTAGCAACATACATTTTTTGTTTTCCCACTGTTGGAGATCAAACCCAGGACTCACACCTGCTATGCAAGTTAATTGTTCCACCAACTGAACTTAAATCCTAACTATCTGCCCTTATCTTTAAAATTTACACTATCATTACTACCTTATTTTAAATCATTATAGGAAAGAGTTTCATTATCTTGTCCAAGATTGCATGCTATCTGTAACCCTCCTGCCTCATCCTCCCAAGTGCTAGGATTATAGGCATGCACCCCGATCCTTGGCTACATAGTGAGTGGACAAGGAAGTGTGTGTACTGTAACAGATCACCAAGCTAAGCCTGACCACTGGCTTTGACTCATAGAGTATCCAACCTGGTAGTTGCCACACGTGAGTGGCTCATCCAAAATGATGTAAGATACTTTCATACTCTTGGATAATGGGTAAACAGCCGCAGGATGTCATGAGGGATAATAGGAAACTGATCTCCTCTAATGATTTTTGACAGAAATGCTTAGTCTGTTCTTAGACCATTGATAAACATAATTTTCTCAAGGGCTCATGATGGATTGGCCTTGGCTATTTTGTGTTTAGTGGAGATAAACATTAATTGCCTAAAAATATTTGTGAGATTAAATGTCACTTTGAATATATAACCAATCTTCACCTTCCTATGGATAAATGTAGTTTTACTTCCTATTTGAGAGAGTACAATAAACATTTCCTTATCTGCTTTACAGATTTATTGGATATGGATTCATTTCTATGCCATGCTAGTTCTTCTTCCCAGATTGGAAAATAACCCATTTTTGTTATATGATAAAGACAATTATATTATCCTGACATTTGTAAATAAATAATGCATTCTCCCTAAATATAGACTATATAAAACTATGGCTGGCATGTGACATTTAAACTTGTACAATAATTACTCTCCCAAGATTCTACATTTATCTACATTTCCTTATGAAATAATATATATGCAACAAAGATCTATATACTAGAGATATGCATGTGTCCTTAATTCCCACATAGGCAGCAGGCTTTTAAGTAAGCGATTCCCATGAACTCCATAGTTGTATATTCAATGCTAAACAGACACTTTTTGAAGCCAGATAAATACATGTACAATACAGAATCCATATTTGATAACAATGCATTTTATTTTTGAAATCAGGTGAATAGATTTTTAATTTTTCTCACCATAAAATGACCAACACTGTTTGTTAGTTCTATACACTCTGATATGTATTATATATGCCAAAATGTCAAATTATGTATCAGAAATATATATGTAACTTATTAATTAAAAAATAAAGCTGAATTTTATCAAAAATAGTTTATCAGTTATGAAATCCACATGGGACTGTGACTGTATTTTGTTTCTATTACTCCAGTAACTTGGAGCTGGTTAATTATCAATGCTTGGTATGGGTCTGTCTTTAAATCAACAGTCCTGGAAACAAATATTGCTCTGAACTGAAGACATTACTTTTTATTTATTTTTATTTTATGTTTATGAGCATTTTGCCTATATGCGTACATGTGAATCACTTCTGCAAACTCCAGAAGAGGGTGTCTGATACCCTGGAACTGGAATTATCGATGGTAGTGAATAGCCATATAGGGGCTGGGAATTGAGCTCTTAATTACTGAGCCAATTCTCTGGCCCTGTGACCTGAAGACATGTTAAAAGAACTACTATTATACAAACTATGTATCTGATTTCATTTCATACATTCATTTTACAAATTAATATGATTAAACATGATTGCACATAATGGCTTATAATGCCCCAAAATGTGTGTTCCAATTACCTTTAGGTGGAGATACTGCATTAAATAAATAAAGTGTATAGATTATAGAATTGGCATTTTTGTTAAGGCTCATACATAAATATAATGCTCTCCAAACTTGCCAACTCTCTTGATACGTTTTTCTAATTCTTTCATAACTTTTATCTTTTCTGGATCTTTTGCAGGTCAGTAATTTCTGTACTGTGAAAGTGGTTTAATTTCTACACTTATTGAGTTCTCTCTCATATATAACCTTTGTTATTAAGTTTGACACACCTATTGTTTCAACTTACAAGTATTGCTAATAAAAAGGACATTTAAAGAACAGTAGCATTAGCCAGAGAGTGATTTCTCACGCCTATAATCTCAGGACTCAAGAGGCAGAGACAAGCAGATCTCTGAATTAAAGGTCAGCCTGGTCTACAGAGTGAGTAGTACAGAGTTTCAGTACAGAAGCACTGATATTGAAAATACTACTTCTCTTTTATATTACAAGTCATTTTGCAATTTCATCATCTCATCAGGAGGAATTTTTGCTCTGACATGACTTTAAAATGCTTCTGTCTTACATCCTGAAAGTGTTCTGTTCTAAGTAGTTACACCCTTGATATTTGGATTATAGAATAGGATTTTGAAGTAGCCTCATAAATGGTGATTTTCAATATAGATTACTTTAAACCTTACTAAGCCTCATGATGTCAAATCCTCATTTATACATTAAATTAGCAAACATATAAAGCAGATATTGTCTCCTTATTAAATGTTGTAATGTCCCCATTTGAGAAGCAAAATTCTGTTGTATGTGCAGATAGTAGCAATAATTTTCACATCACTTTATTTTCAAATTGTTTTAGGTTTTTAATTTAATTGCATATATATTTTGTAATAGGAAATAATCCAGTAACATAAGACTTACAAAAAACAAAATGTATCAACATGTCCTTAAATTCTTGTGATTTATCTATTTGTTTGTTTAGTCTTGGCTTCACTAGTGAATTTTTCCAAACATCTAAAAAATTATAATTAATTCTTCAAAGTCTTCTAAAAATCTAAAGTATGTTTTCTAAATCATTCGTGAGGTCTTCACTGAAGGCAGAGAGAGTAATCATAATACTATAGATCTATATTTTACAAACTTAGACTAATGTTTTACAAGTACTATCAAACTGAACGCAAAATATGAAAGTTTATAAAACATGAAAAAATAAGATTCATTCTAGTAGGATAAGGTTGGGTAATCATGCAAAATCTAGTTAGTGCAGTTCATTCTGCCAACAAAATAAAGCATTAGCTTTTATAAATGCATAAAACATATTGGACCAAGTCATCACACCTTTATCATAGAAACACCTTCCCCATCAGCAACAGAAGAGATTCATGTAAACTGATGGAGTATGTCTAAAGATGTGGATAAAAATAAACAATAACTGAAACCACACTTAATGGTATAGCACTGATGCTTTTCTCTTAAGGTCAAGAGAAATACAAATATATCTACTGTTGTCACTGTGTTCAATCATAACACTTACGGTGCCAGCCAGAATGATTAGACAATACAATAAAATATCCATTCTGGGAAGAAATAAAATTAATTCTTTTTTCAGCTGTTGTATATAAACAGTCACAAGGAGCTCACTAAAAACATTATTAAAACTAATAAATGAGTTGAGCTGAAAATGTTTCACAATACACAATCAACATTCACAAGTCATTTATATTTTATATACCATCAGTGAACAATCTGAAAATAACGCTGAAGAAGCAATCAACTTATGTGAGCAATGCTTATAAAATAATAACAAAAACGTAAGTCATCTTCTCTGAAAACTATAAAACACTATTTTTGAAAAAAATCAAAAAATATATAGATGGCCAAAAACACATGGCATGATTCTTTGCACCAATAGTAATACAAAGCACATCAGACCCACAAGGGTTCACTAAGCTACACTACTAACAGTGAACAGAGGGGTAGTGTTTGAGAGGACATGGAGAAATCAGATCCTTAACAGTGCTAGTGGTTTTACAAAACAAGGAAAGTGCATTGGAAAAGAATCTTGCTGGGTGGTGGTGGCGCATGCCTTTAATCCCAGTACTTGGGAGGCAGAGCCAGGCAGATCTCTCTGAGTTCGAGGCTAGCCTGATCTACTGAGCAAGATCCAGCACAGGCACCAAAACTACACAGAGAAATCCTGTCTCAAAAAACAAACAAACAAACAAAAAACAACAGCAGCAGCAAAAAGAACCTTGTACTTCCTAAATAGCTTCAACATAGTTATCAATAACCCATCAATTCTATTTCTAAATATATAAGCCAGAAACATGAAAGTATATACACAGAGAGCAATCAATACATTCAAAGTAGCCAGAAAGTGTATAAAGCAAATGCTTATGAACTAAGGAAATGGTATATTCATCAAATGCAATATTATTTAGCAACTAGCAGAAATTAAGTACTAGTCCTTGTTACCACCTACTAAGTCTTAAAGAAATTATACTAAGGAAAAGAAGGCAGTCATAAAAGATCACATACTGGATAGTTCTAGATTCCTGCATGCTGACACATGCCTGGAATCCTAGCACTTGGAATTCAGGAATACGAGGAGCACAAGTTCAAGGTCAACATAGGCTACACAGTAAATCCAAGGGAGATCTGGGTTACATAATGAGACCCTGTTTTAAAAGCATCATGCATACATAAAGAAAAACTCTGTGAATATGAAGTATTAAGAGCAGGCAACACATCACACTGCAGACATGGAAGGTAGCTGGCAATGGCTATGGACTTTTGTTGGGGGAGCTATGGAAAGTTTGAAATCAGTTAGGTAATGTTTGAACAGCTTTGTGGCGATATTAAAAACTTTTTTATAGACCTCTAAACACTTCAAAATAAAATTTCATGAAAAAATATGAAAAATGTAGGAACATAAAATAAGTGTAAAGCTGTGTTTTCAACTGTTCATTAAGGTACAATTTTGTGAAAAGTGTTGTTCCCTCTGCAAATAAGGAAGACACATTTAAATAATCGTCATTTTCAAATGTTGGCATTTTAAGAATAGTTAAGCTGGATTGTTGAAATTCTTCAAAATCAGCACTCTAAGTTGATTATTGTCCTTGATTATTCTGCAGAGAACGGATGTTTCTCACTAATGTAAGTGAACTGATCTGCTACTTTTAAAAAGCAAATGGAAGTGCATAAAGAACAAATAATGCTGATTTTTTCCTGATAATCTCTTGTTTAGGGCACAAGACTAAATGAGTCTAGGAACAATTTGTCACTGAATTTCTTGAAATGTTTTCTTTTTCTTTACTGCTTTCTGCCTTCTGTAAGTGGTATACAAACTTCTGCCTGAAGGAGCTAAATGACAAAGTGAGTTACATTGTCAAATGTGGTGTTGATGTAAACCCAGAGTTAGATAATGCTCCTGAACTATAATACAAATACCATGCTTTATAGCGACTATAAACCAGCAAGTGTTTTACTCTTGCAAGGCTTTTTGTTTTGCTGTTCTTGTTCATGAGCTTCTTAAACAATGTGGGAATCTTACTCATAGTGTCTAAAGAACCCCCAGGGTGAACAAACACTTGACCCTTCCAGGACCCAGGCACCCTTCAGCCTTCTGGGGCCTTTAATACCTCAATGCCTGCTTGTGGTGATTAATTTGGACCAGTGAATACAGGCATGGGGTATTCTGATGTACTGCAACTCTTATTTTAGGTTTACCTTGAACTCTGGGAGCCCTAGATATACTGGATACTCAATTGCTTATACCTCTGTGAGCTTTTTAAAATCAACTGTAGGGCTAGAGACTGAGATAAGACCCTTAAGTATGTATGTATTCAAATTAAGTGAAATACTGGAAACCATACATTTTCCATATATTTTATGAACTAATTCCAAATCAGCGTTGCATTTAATAAATGGCTCTTTGTTGTGTATAGTCTTCACCGTTTTATGTGACAATGCTGTTGTGGTCACAAAAATGAAGCAAAGTAGGTCAATTATTGGCAAAGCCATTTTAACCACAGATACCAGCACCTCTGTAAGTAACCAGTAGCTGGGCATACTGAATTTTCCACTTGCTAACTAAGCAGAAGGAACTTTAGAGAATGTGTTATCTACACTACAGAATGTGATGTTGGGCTTGTAGCACGCAAGTTTCAACCTCAAGTTTAATTATTTAAAAGTAGATGTCTTCATTTAGAGAAATAAACATAAATAAGGTATAAATTGGGAACCTTAAAATAAAAGGATCAGAGGGCCTTTCAAAATGCTTACCTCCAATATTAATGCTGGCTTTTATATTTCTTCTCTCTGAACATCTGAACATTATTTACTTTATATTTATAATAGATTGCACAGAATTGCATCAGGATTAGAAAGATCTATATTTCTTAGTTTTTATAAATGTATGCTAATATAAATTATAGAAGTTCAAAGGCTTTTATATGTATAAGGCATATAGACAAAATAAGTCTTACAATAAATATAAATTTCAGCCGTGTAAACTTCCTCATTCAGTTATTCATTGCTCAATGAAATATACCAGGCCCCATGTTGGAAAGAAAAAATGTCATGTGCCTGTCTCAGTTTTGAGATTATTACACCTAATCCAGGAGGAAGGTTAATAATTATGTTATAATTCAACACTTGGAACCACAATGAGTTCAGAGTTCAATTCTTCCATTGTACCTATTAAACATTTCCAGGTTTTGGGCCGTAGGCTGTAACAAAATAGGTCCAGCCACTCACTTCAAATATCAAATGCAATATACTGATGGAAAGGCAGCAAACAAATTTAATCAGCATATCCATATTGGGAGGATAGATGTGATCCAACATTTCTGGACACTGGCAGGTGTATGCTTTAGATTTAAAGAGAGGAACTGGAGGAGGGGCGAAAGGTATGCCTCATTCATCAGCCATAGCCAAACTGTGGTCCAGTAGTCTCAGTCCTAGGCACTTGGAAAGATACGGGAGAAGTGATAATCTCCTCCATCACTGAGGGACAATCTAGTTCCCATGAACCAGTAGCTCTTGCTGAGGGGGGAAATATTAGTCTCTGTTTCAAGGATCAGACTCACTGGTTTGACCTGTGGTCAAGGCTTGCTTCTCCTGAAATCTAAAGTTATATTTGGAATGTCATAGGTATCATATCAGAACATCTGGAGCAGGACTTTGTAAAGAAGACACTTAAATGTCACTCCAAATATTGAAAATACCTTTGTTAGTGCCTTCAATGTTGAAGGGTTCTTCACCAGTTCATACACATTTCAGTCTAAGTGCCTTTGTTAACCACTTAGATAAATACTCATTAAATGACTAATGGGTGCATGTGAAGAAATGAACAAGAAGTGGACCCAGTTTTGAGGTAAAAGAAAGCAAGGAGTCAAGGCATAAATCAAGATCTCTGCTGCTTTAATTACCCACTGGTCAGCGGCAGGCCCACATGAAGAGTTGGCATTGTTAGTGAAAATAGTCTCAAAGTCCCTATTATATGAACACACACACACACACACACACACACACGCACACGCACACGCACACGCACACACACACACACACACACATGCACACACATGCACACACACACACACACACACACACACACAGAGAGAGAGAAATAAAACAAAATGCAGAGAATGCCTCAAAAGAGTAAGAATTAGATTAGCATGGATTGCTACACATGACGATCAAGTGAGAACGTTATAACTAAACAAAGTGTCTATTTTATTAGAATTAAGAGAGTCATTGCTCATGTATGCTTTTAAGCTTAATTAATAATGATGGTGGCCCATTTTAATGGGTTATAATAATGATGAAAGGTGAGGACATGACACTAACATGTGTCTATGAGTGGAAAGCATTGTTAAAACAGCTTGAGCAGAAGAAATACATCCATTTCAAATGCCAGCAGAAGAAATTCCTGGGTATATGAAGAAAACTAGCACATTCATTTCATTTCAGAATCATTTACAGCGCCACAGTTCTGCCCAAATATTTGAGATTATATATCAAATAAACAAAAAGTGAAGGCAGTTCTGTTTCTTATATACATTATTAAAATTCTTTCTTGGAGGATTGAAGACACCAGGAGCCATTTTGTCATCCAGAGTGAACTAAATTATGGCATACTATCAGATAGTACAATAACCTCAGTCTGTTGGCAAAGAGTACAATAAACACTCAAAGAGGCTGACTTCTCATTTGTACAAAAGCAGATAGACAGTCAACATTCAGGGCTAATTTGGAATTTGAGACATTCTTCTGTCATCTGTTAAAGCAGGGCTTCCTGATCACTCAAAAAAAAAAAACATGAAAACGATGAACCATGATTTTTAAATGACTCTACTCTTATTTTGTTGGCTGGAGGAACTCCGCTAGCCTTGCCTAGTTCCACTTAAGTCCTCCAACACGTCAAAGAGGAAAAGAAATTTGTAATGCTGTCAAACAGTGGAAATATCCATCAAAATGGGGAAGGAGTGGGGGTTGTTACTGGACACACACCTCTCTCCAGCCCATGCCCCCACATGACAGGAGTGTAATTCTGTAATTATTCTAGCAAAGAATTTTGTGGAAAGTCAGTGTTACTGGAATTACCTCACAAGGTCAAAATATCTATCTGGATTTCTATGCTGTTAATATATAGAACACATTTTATGTCACATTTTGAAGATGGACTTCATGTAGATTGAAGTTCCAAAAAATAAAGTAAAACACAAAAGATTTCATTGCCTATTCTGTGTATCTGATTAGCATAGCATCCTGTATTTGAAGAAGTTTTGCTCTAAAAAACCTCTCTTCACAAAAGTTCAGATCAGCTGAAGCCAAAACATTCACTAAAAAGTTTGAGAAGCATGGGAAATGGGCCAACTACTTCCATATTTTAATTCAACATATAACATTTGTGAAACTTGTTTCACTTCACAAAAGCCTTTACGTCTGCCAATATCTGATCTTGATCACAAGAGGGCTGTGGTGCAACCTTATCCAGCATCCAGATAATAGTGGGTATTCGCTCACTGCTACACAATCTGATTCAAGAATAAAAGTAGCTTTCTGTATGTCTTAGAATTTCAACTCATCAGCAACAGGAGTCTATTGCTCTCATATTTCTTTGTAGAGAAGCTTTAGGATTTATGGAAGGAAATGTCAAGATGAAATAAATATCTTAGTATGTAGTACCATATATACATCTTAAAAATATTTAAAAGATACATTTCATTAAATTTCAAAACATCTTTTTCACATTTTTAATAAATATCCCTAGTAGCACTTTTTGATTCACAATTGTTCTGGCTTGATCATGAGTTGGTCTTTTCAACTCTATCCTCCTCCATGAATGCCAATAATTCTAGAAGCAACATCTGCTGATGATACTACCTTGTAAAGGAAAGGCCAAAGCTGTCTAAGGGAACTTGCTGCCTTTTTACATTATTCAAGAATTAAAGCTGAGAGCTTGCCTTGTGAGTTCACAAGGCAAGCTGTACCCTCACAGGCTCAGACCCTCAGTGCAGACACAAAAGTCCTTAAGAAACATTACATTCAGCTGTTATACTAGCTCAGTTATTTTTAGAACATTAACAAGCTGTTAGTAGTTATAGTAAGAAATGTTACTCAAACTGTGAAGTTTTGAAAAGGCCAAAGCTCAGAAAGACACTTTAGGAAAGACCACATGCAAACCATTATTAACTATTGCCCTGAATGCATATTCAAAGGAAATAAGAAAGAAACACCTTTAGTTTATTTTAAATGGACGTTTTGCTAATTGTCTTAGTCAGGATTTTTATTGCTGCAGTAAAACACTATGACCAAAGCAAGTTGGGGAGGAAAGAGTTTATTTGGCTTATGCTTCCACATTGCAGTCCATCATTGAAGAGTCAGGACAAGAACTCAAGCAGGGTGGAAACCTGGAGGCAGAAGCTGAAGCAGAGGCCATGAAGAGGTATTGCTTACTGGCTTTCTCCTAATGGCTTGCTCAGCCTGCTTTCCTATAGAACCCAGGACTACCACCCCAGGGATGGCACCACCCACAATGGGTTGGGCCCTGGCCCATCAATCACTAATTAAGGAAATGTCTTAAAGGCTTGCCTACCACCTGATCTTATGGAGGCATTTTCCTAATTGAGATTCCCTGGAGTCTCAAATGACTCCAGACTGTGTCAAATTGACATAAAACTGCCCAGCACAGAAGTAGAATAGTAAATGGTATAAAGATACCCTTATTTGTTTTTCCTGTTTTAATATAATGATGGTCTTTAGATACACAACTGTGAATACTTTATAATAGTAAAATAGCATGAGGACATTGAGCTTCTCCATTCATAGTTCAGATTTACATGGAACTGTTTATTAAGAAGAGAAAGATAGTCTCATTTTTCGGTATTAATTAATGATAATGGTGGTTCTGTCTCACCAACTGCACTTTAGCAGTTTTCTCAAACCCTATCTCCTTCTTATGGAAGACATTTTATTTTGGAAATGTGATTCACAGATCAGACGAAAGTTCTATAAAACAATGTCAAGAAAGCAGCTCGAGAGTCAGCAGCATGGATGCCTTAACCTTATCCTCATTCACCCGTACTCGACAAATGATAAATTATTTTACTTAAAAATTCTTTTGGTGTTTCTGCTTTCATTTTTACCCTTTTCATGTTCACCTTCCATGACATGCCATGCTTGAAACCTACTCCCAAATTCTTTGATTTTTTTTCTCCTTTGTTTTCTCTCACATCATTTTCTCAGAGCCAGATTAATGTCAGGGGCTCTCAGCATCTAAACTCATGATGGTACCCCCAATACAAAAATAAATGCAGCATAAAATGCAAAATCACTACAACCAAAGCCCAATTGTTATTAATTCTACTGTTCTTATTTTATGCATTTTGTCAAATTTTAATTTTATTTCCTCATTTCCAACCAAATGTTTATCCTGAAGAATGAAAAAGAAACTAGAGAGTTGGGAAGAGCTTCAAGAGAAGTGGGAAGGGGAGGAGACATTTAAGAAAATGAATAAGATAAAATAAAATAAAAAATAAAGACAAAGAAAGAAAATTTCTAGGAGAAATAAAGAGCTGAATGAATGACTGGAATATGTGCTGGCGTATTTTAAAGATGGTTTTACTTCGTCATTTTATTAACAGTGAAGTGGATCAAGATTTTTTTTTTATTTGTCCAGCTGGTCGAATTATTTTGCTGCCACCCTGGCTATTTGTTATATCTCTTATTCTGCTACAATGGTATTTTCAAAGTGTGATTGTCAGACTAGCGGTATCAGTAGCATGGTGGTACTTCATGGAGATTCTTAGGTCTCACTACAGACTTAGTGTTGGGAACTTAGTGTTGGGATGTGGTGGTACAATGTGGCATGAAGGAACTCTCCAGGAATGGCTGACCCTGCAATGGATTTACTTCCCCTTCTTTCTCCATCCGTTACTTGCCAGGAGTGGAAACCCTGTGTACTTATTATTTTCCCCATTGCTCCGATAAAATACCTAATAAATGCAACGTTAGAGAAGAAGGGTTCACTTTTCGCTCACAGTTTGTAAGTGAGTCTAACATGGTGGGGGAAGGATGGCAGCTTGTTCATAAGGCTATTCTTAAGGCAGGAGTTGTTTCATCCCCACACTGAGAGCAGAGGGAGATGGATGCTTGGCCTCCTTTCTCCTTTTCATCTAGTCCAGGACCCCAGCCCATGGCAAGGGTACTCCCATACTATGCCGAATCTTCCTGCCTTATTTAAACCAGTCTTGAACACCTCTCATAGACACTCATAAACTTTATCTCTGAGTTGATTCTAGATCAATTAAATTCAACTGTATGTCTAGATACAATTAAAATTAACTGTCTGTATCCAGAATATTGGTAGTTACTCCTCAAGTTTCTTTGAGATTGTAACTCTTTAAAATCACTTATCTTTCTGCCACACCCCCAATAACTATGACCACAGTACAGTTGATTTAGACACACTTTCCTTTCTCTTTCTCTTTCATGAGACAGAAATATCACAATGAAGAGTAGAATTTAGCTCATGACATCTTGCTCATTTCTGCACAGTCTACACTGGGCACAAAGGCTGAATATCTTCTTTTGTTAGTGAACAAAGACTCATGGCATTTCAAGTGCTCTTAGCTTACATTATGATTTGAACTTTCTATAACACACATGTGAACTAGAAAGAAAACACATTCCAAAGTAAATAACTAAAAAAAAGTAAACTAGGAAACTTCAAATACCCTGAAACATGGACATTTCAAATGGTTCAGTTTTCTTATAGAGATAGATTGGTTCACTCAGAGATTTTCCACTAGCTTTCTCTTCAAAACTGCATGCACCTGCCCCTCTCTCCCAGGGGGTAAACATGAAAACTGCTGCTGAGGCTGGGATTTAATGACACATACTAGGAAAGACCTGGAGTGAGGTCTTCTATAGGATTCAGGGCTCTGTTGCTAGGATAACCAAATAAGGGACCCTATCCCCCAGGTTGGAGAAGTTTTGGCTTTACAGATTAAAACCTTTTGGTTTGGTTGGTAAAACCAGGGAAACACAGGGCTCCTGTCCAAGTAACCTCTGGTGATTCCTCAAGCTTAGGGAACCTCAGAACAGCAATACAGTGTGGTTGTTCTGCCTATAAAATGCAGAGGAAATGGTTTTTCCCAAGTCCTAGGTTACATTTGGACTCTCCAAATCTGAGCGTGGGAGTGGCACCAGCCAAGTGGAAGAGTTCTGTTGGTGAGATGTTCCTTGCTCTGCCTACAGGCTTCAATCCAGAAACCCAGCTTCTAACTGGAGCCCTCAATAATAAGGGAAGATGAACTTCTGCTAGGGCTTCTTGTTCACTTCTGTAGGCCATACATCTGCACACCTCAGTAACAGACAAAAAATAAAGAAACCTTATCTGGTGCCTTTTTCTGAAAACCAAGTATTTGAAGACGGTGAGTAAAGCCCTCCTCTCATCTACACAGTAGATTCCCCCCTTCCTCCTCTGCCCAATGCAGTGTTCAGTGTTGATGGAATCAAAATATAAAATTGAGTGAAGCCATTAGGTAGGAACAAGCTACCAAAAGTACAGTATGCTGATTGTATTTTAGACATTCTGGAGTACACACCCCAACTGGGTCGTTTTCCAAACCTGGAAATACCTCAAAAAAACAAGGGGTCTCAGGAATCCATCTGCTATAAAGACAACTAACTGATAGAGTCCCTAAGTGCAGATATCTCACCGAAGAAAATATATAAAGGACAGCAATTGGTGGCAAATATCCCACCACATTTGCTGTTAGGAAACCCAACATTAAAACAATGAAATTCTGCGCCACACCTAGCACAGTGGCTTCCATCCAAACACCACTGGGGGGAGAAACGCTGAGTTTTTGAGGGATCAAATTTCTCATTTTCCTGGTGGTAATGACAAATGACATGCCTACTTTGGAAAACTGGTTTTTAAGGATAAATAGTGTCTTAAAAGACCTAAGTATTGTAGCCAGACATATTGGCCTAGGTGAATTAAAAGCTTATGAGCATAGAAAATGATGCCAGTGAAAGTGTAGTGTAGCTAGAGTTTTCCTGCCTGACCCACAGTCAGGACAAATCTCTCTCACCCGCCAGTCCCACAGCCTCTCAGACCCAACCAAGTAAACACAGAGACTTATATTGCTTACAAACTGTATGGCCGTGGCAGGCTTCTTGCTAACTGTCCTTATATCTTAAATTAATCCATTTCTATAAATCTATACCTTGCCACATGGCTTGTGGCTTACCGGCATCTTTACATGCTGTCTGTCATGGTGGCGGCTGGCAGTGTCTCCTCAGCCTTCCACTTCCCAGAATTCTCTCCTCCTTGTCCCGCCTATACTTCTTCCTGCCTGACCACTGGCCAATCAGTGTTTTATTCATTGACCAATAAGCAACATGTTTGACATACAGACCATCCCACACCAGTGTAGAGAAATTATTCTTACAAATCCAAATCCCAGAAGCAAGGATTTCCATAGACAAATAGACAAGAAAGCTATGGAGCGTCCATACACTCGAATATTACCAACTTATTAAAAATAAGTGTGCTGTCAAATACAGGTAGACACTGAGGAGAAATATAATGTATTACCTAGGGATGGTAGACAATCTGAGGAGTTTGCATGCATGATAGCATGTGTGACATTGTAAAGAGACAAGAGTGCAGAGAGAGTAAAATGCCATTGCCTTAGAGGATGAAAAAGGAAACTAGAAGGTTGAGAGGGTAAGCTCCAGAGGGATGCTAAAGCTCTGAGACAATCCTCTATGATACTTCAACGGTGGGTGCAGCAACATGCATTTATTGAAATTCATTTAAAGCCATCTTTATACAGCATAGGACAGACATAAAAGAAACTGTGACCATTGCTGAGTAATGATGCACCAATGTTGGCTCATTGCTCTGCTCTTCTTAGAACTCATATCCCCTACACTAAAACAGTTAATGACTGACAAACTATTTAACACAAAGTATTCAACACCGTGTATATGAATATGTAGGATAGTGGAATAATGAGAGAAAGAATATTTCTCATTGTGGTAAAGATATTATAGATATGTAATAACTATTGTCTTCACATATTAAATTGTTTACTATATGCACAGCAGTATACAAACATTTCACACAAAATACATACTTTAATTAATTTATTAGCCTAGTGTGCAGATTCCTGTTCTTCCCAATTGTTCAGATGAAAAATGAGGAACAACAAAAACTATGTGATTTATTTTTCCAGACATTTCAGTTTCAATATGAGGTTGAAGCTATATTCAATCCAAGTTCCATTTGAAATCTTATGTGGAAAGCCATCTGCCTCCCAAGCCCTGCCACAGCAGAAACTGAGGGTTTTGCAAAAAGAATCACCCTGTGACTTCAACCTTGGAAAAGTTCTTCCCATGTCTTTTTGAAATATGAGTTTAATTGGTCTTAAATTGTTTCAGCCACCTCCTGAAGGCTTGGAATTGTCTGCTCTAAATTCTCCTTGCCCTAAAATGTTCTTATCAAGAAACTTAGAAGAAACACAATAAATCTTGTTAAAATTATTTTAGCAATCTTTTGCCAGAAAACACTTACAATGCAAAAATTGTTCAAGGGCTTCGCTTATAGAAAGTTATCCTAGCTAAATCAGGGCAGTTCTGTGCGATCCTGAAGCAGCACAGTAAATAAAGACAATAAAGAATGGGAAGAAGATCCAGTGTCCTTCGTAATATATTTAATAGCACAAGTTCTTGTTTGTATCTGTACCCTTGCTGAAGAGGGTGTGGTTATACGTTATTGGACAGCTAAATAATTTTTATGCTGCTATTGCTATTTTATGCTGATTCTGGAAATCAAGTTTCTGGAATGGCAGACAAAGTTTTGAAAGGGAGGTGTTTTGCTCTGAACACTGTGAACAAATTGCCCAAGAAAGTACACAGCTAAGCACGTGATACTTTACCTTGCTGGAGCTGAGTGGCAGAGAGGTCACCCATGCTGCAGAGTACACTGCACAAACAGCAAGCCCTAACATCTGCCCAGAAAGTGCAACACAGCTAAGGCATACAATCTTCCTTCAGCATATCTGTGGCACCTGCATTGGACAATATATTTGTAACACTCATGTATATTTCTGCACATCAGGAGATGAAGGGTGAAGTTAGAATGCAGAGACAGCAAATGGGGAGGTATTTCAATTCCCCAAAGCATATATAGTCTGTAAGAACTGGGAGATTGTTCCATTGTATAGTTCTGGAAGACTCTAAGACCTGCTCCCCTTGACCAAAATTTCCAAATGATCTTTCCTCTTCTATCTTTCCCCACTGTTACCTTGAGCCTAATTATCCTCATGTTACCCTTCCTAAAATGGTCACATACCTGTAGCCTTCACTCATTCTCATGTTTTTTCAAGGACAACCCCTTCCTCTTGCACCATCCAGCCCTTTTTTTATAATGTTGGTTAAAAATACAATGTTGGCTAGCCATTATAAATAGTTGGTTTAGTATAATTTTTACATCAATTAGTTAACCATGTCTTCTGAAAAGGTTCTCTGACCAGTTTGCCCTGGCAGTATGACTAGAGCATTCACTCTTTTAAAAACAGTGGGTTATCAGATGAAATAACATCTTCAGATCCTTCTGTTCTTTATCTTGCAATGGAAACTGAAGTGCTTGAGAGATTGAAGTTCCAAATCCTCACTTAAAATGTATTATGAATTATTTTCCAAGAGCAGTGTTAGCTCTTTCTCTTTTTGTAGGTTGGTCAAGATAAACTCTATGGTCAACGACACTACTGCGTGTGTTGATGAAGGTATCTTTCTTGCTACCAATTAGTTATTTTCCCCTTTCAAAGAACATACTGGATCCAAAGCTTAGGCTGCCTCACCAGGGGCCAGTTTTACCACGTCTCCACTTCTCCAGGACTGTGTTATTCCCAGAGTATGGAAATAGATATTATTAGTGTCACATTTAGGCTAAAAAGAATCAGAATTAAGTGTATTATGATCTCTTGCCAGCTGAAAAAGAAAGTATGCACAACAAAGGGTGAATTAGAGCATAACAATACAGAAGTAGCCAATTTTTAACACAAAGAGCTGTTTACCTACCTCATGTGTTGGGATATACATAAGTTGAAAGTTAAAACTCGAGGACTGTAACTTAGTAAAAGAGTACATGATGGGTACGGGTGAAAACACTGGAGAATGCCATAACACCACAGAAAATACAAAAACAAATTAAATTAAAATGTAAAAGTGAGCAATATAGAATGATAAACTATTATTTCTTAGGGTCTATTTCATAAGTAATAAATGAACAAAATAACAAAATAAAACCCTAGCAAGTATATCAAGAGAAATTAAAAGCTTTTGTCTGAACTTAATATATCAATATGGTCATATTTATTTGTTAAATTTTATGTAGATTTATCTGTTTTTAAAAAATTAGACCTGGTTCATATAGTTAGGTAAACTGTGAATGCATGAAATTACTTTAAATACCTCAGCAATAATACACACATTTTATAATTTAAATTCTGAACTCAAAAGGAGAAGATAAACATTAAACATTTTCAGACAAGAAATTAGTTCATTTCTAGGTCTGATATTATTTAATATATTCAATTTCCAGGATTTCATGAGTAAGAAAATGTTTGATCTGTTTTACACTGTTGGTATACACACATTCCTTATAATTAATCAGAGTTCCTTCAAAAGAGTCTAGATTCTTGTTTCCCAGCATCAGAAATGTCTTTTCTATCAAGACCACAGTTTGCTAACATAGCTTCTATGACTCCTAGAGGCAAGGTTCAGCCTCCCATAAGATGATGCCAGTTACTAGGGAGATGGTAACCCACTGAAATTTGACAGTTCTTAGAGAAGGGACTGTGGGGTTGAAGCATAGGTAAGTTTGCCTGTTATTGTGATGAATGACTGGCAGAAGTAACTTAGGGGTTTAGTTTTGACTGACAGATTCATAAGGTATAGTTCACTGTGGCAAGGCATGGCAGCTATGACAGCTCTACCTACAGCATCAAGAACATGAAGTGACAGTTCCTAATGACTCAGTGGATCAGGAAGCAGAGAGCTCAGCTTGAAGGGATGGGCTAAAGCATTCAAAATCCAACACCACCAGTCATGCTTGCAACCACAAAGAGTCTACACCTCCACACACAGTGTCACCAGATGGGCACCAAGCATTCAAACAGGAGCCTCTGAGAGACACTTCATGTTCAATCCACAACAAAATGAAAGACCTCAGGAACATATACAGTAGAGATAAGACAGGAACTACTGTGACTTGCTCTAAGCCATCTAATCTTCATCACAAAAATAATACTCTTAAATCATGTATCTCCAAAATATTAATAATTAAATTTGATAATATAATATGGAAACACATTATTTGTAAATAATACACTTTCTTAGCTCTACTAGTCTGTTTCTTCTCCTAGGTGTTCCTTCCCTGATGTTGCTGAGCACCCACTTACAAGTTTAGGCTTTCCTGATACTTAATATAGCTAGAATACAAATATTGAAGATATGAATTTAGGCTTCCAAATAAAAGACCAATGTTTGAATACCCTAAATGGTTACTGCCCTCACACCATAGTTAGTTGGAGTATGTCAGCAAGAAGTGTGCAACAAATAACATACTGAGAACTAGGAGTCTGGGATCACCTATAGTTAAAATCCTAAGGACTTTGAAAAAATGATTCAGAAATGCAATCTTTTTTTTTTTTTTTGGTTTTTCAAGACAGGGTTTCTCTGTGCAGCTTTGCGCCTTTCCTGGAGCTCACTCTGTAGCCCAGGCTGGCCTCGAACTCACAGAGATCCACCTGTCTCTGCCTCCCGAGTGCTGGGATTAAAGGCGTGCGCCACCAACGCCCGGCCGGAAATGCAATCTTAAAATAATTACAGTCCCCTTCTTTTCTGTGTTATATGAGATTATGGATTGTCAGTTGGGCAAAGAAGTCACCATAAGACAATATTTATTTCATATGCCCCATTACTAACCACTGTCCCTCCTAGCCACATTGGTGGGCTCCAGTTTCAGTGAGAGATGCTTTGTCAAATAATAAAACGAAAAGCAGCAGAACAAAATTCCTGATGTCACCCTATGAAATTCGCATGTACTGCCTTTTCTGCACACATACAAATGAACACACACAGACAAACACACAAAAGAATATGAAGTTATGTCTTTGCTGGAGACTTGAAGTAAATATATGCATATATATGATATGAGTATGTATTGTTGGTTTCTAGCATCCATCTTTCACGCCATCTACAGGAAAGGTTCCTTTTGCTTAGTTTCATTTTGTTTGGTAACTATTCTTGCCTCTGAGAAGCTACCTTAGTGCTAGACGCTAGATGGGAGCAGGTTGAACTGTGAGTAATCATAACACCCCTCTTGTCAGTGATTGATTTAAGAAATGTGACCCACTTTCAAAGAGTGAAATATGAGGAGATATTTTCTGAGAATCAGCGAACATTTAGTCTTCTGTCTTCTGAAAATAACTCCTGGAACGACCTACTGTCCAGTCTCTGTGATGATAGTGATTTGATGGGAAGTCTGAGGAGTTCAGCAAACTTAATTAACAAACTCAGAAAAAAGTGATCACGAAGGGAGCAACAGCTTGAATTATTTTCTGAAAAAAAATAGGGACATTAGATAACTCATAGTTATTTTAGCTTATGATGAATACTAAGGGCTCCATCTAGTTTTATATTATTTCTTTTATTTTTTTATTTTATTTTATTTTACAATACCATTCAGTTTTTATATTATTTCTAAAGGCATAAAACTGATAGGGTAAAAGCAATTTTTCTCAATATGACAGGTGTTTCCATATCTTTCTATTTTTTCTTCTTTGGCTCCCAAGTGCTTAGGAGATGAGAGAGTAGATCTGTGAAATTATTCTGAAACTTGCTTTTG
Organism: Peromyscus melanophrys; assembly: GCA_902168415.1. Classification (NCBI taxonomy): domain Eukaryota; kingdom Metazoa; phylum Chordata; class Mammalia; order Rodentia; family Cricetidae; genus Peromyscus; species Peromyscus melanophrys. Next base: position 23,371 of record CABHPR010127841.1, read on the forward strand.
TTTTGTGGCTCTCCCTCTATCAGAGAGAGTTATCAAGGCTGTGTGTATTCTTGATGCCAGCAAGTGAAAAATTAATTTCTCTTGGAAACTGAACTTTAGACTTTTATATTACAGAACTTAGGAATAGAAACTTTTATGACTTTAGCTATAAAAACAATTTTAATAACTTTTTGGGTACTTATGTTGATGTCTCTTAAATGGGTCATTTTGTCACATACATACACACACAAAGGTAATATGATGCTGCAGGTTTTTTTTTATTTTTCTTTTGCGTGTTTCCACAGATCTTGTATGTAGCAGTTATTCCTCTTTCAGAAGCCACTGGGTTCAGAATATTATCTACTGAAGAGCCGGATTCCTATTTATAAGAAGATGAAGAGCTATTGGAAAACCAATATATCACAATCTATTTTGGTATTAATTTGAAGTAATCTATCTAGCTGTCATGATGCTCTGGATACACTGTTCATTTTAAGTCACTATGTACTGGTGCCATCATAGATCAGATGTATTTGTCACAGAGATCAATCTGAGGATTTAAAAATAAAACATTTGCTTACTGAAATATTAAAATACAAAATACTCTTTGATGCACTGATGAATAAGGAGAGACACACAGGCAAGTATGAGCAGAGTGAATAAGGCAATAACCTCACCAACAAAGGAGACAACGCATGGTGAGGATAGAAGCAGGTCTGAACAAGCAATAATGAAAACAAGATATAAAGCTGCATTTGGAGCCTTCACTTGTTTTCTATTTTGTTTATATTTCCTCTATTTTCTGATAACTTTAAGGAGGATTTGGTTGTTTTGATAATTTAATAGGAAACATCTTTGTTTTATTAATATCACATTGGATATTTTGAACATGGCTGGAATCAAACCCAGGAACTCATATGTTTTAGATAAATGTTCTCTTACTGAGTTAAACCTGAGCCCTGATTGTGTGTTTAAGAATGCAATTTCCTTCTAGTTTTGACATGAAAATCCTTTTAATTCTTAAAATTAATTATGGAAAATAACAGAAACATCTGCATGATGATAAATCACTAGAAAAGGGAAACATTTTCTCCTTTAAATATGTTTGACAGTAACTGTGGAACAGTACCACTTTAAATTTCTTACTGTATTAAGTTCAACACAATTTTCTTTGTTGAAACTTATCTAAAGGAGATCATCAAACAAGATTTCTCTTGTTAAAGTTTGGCATATAAAGCATTGGTTCTAGCTAAGAATTTTGTCAGTTGTGGGGAGTTTTGAGACTTCCTTTAAAATGTTGGATATTTAGAATGTTATTGTACATGAAGCATTGACATATAATTATTATTAAAAAGAAAATCAGAAATATGTAGGTTTATTTTTTTCCAATAACAATAAAACATGTATTAAGGTAACAACTGTATATGTGCCAATATTTTAGGATTGTTTATACTGATTATTCATAGTTTGAGAATAACTATCTGTACCAAAGCCAACTCACAGAGGAGCCTGTTCCTTTTCATGTCTACAGACTGGGTGAGTCTTCCAAATTTCACTTGTCATCTTGGATATGTTCAGTAGTTGCAAGATCTTCCTTTAATTGCAAATTCATGATCACAGTTGAATGCACAAAGGTAAACGAGATAAGGAACTCATGCAAAAGTTGATTAGGCAATTCACTGTGGCAGAGATATAGCATGAATTTGACCTAAGGCAATTTAATAATTATTAAGTAAACAATTGATTTAATGTAACTTAAGGAAACATATGAACCTAATATTTCAAATTAGGTATTTTTTAAAATTCTATGTGCTGACTAGGTCCCTAAATGTTCTATGAACCATACTATGACCCCCCAAAAAAGAAATCATAGTGGTCAGTTTATCACTTGAAAGAATTTCAGTAGTTGTATGTTAGTACAGCTTGTAGATTTACTTATACCTATAATTACTTGATAATACATTTAATATATTTATATACTAGGATTTATTCTGATCACCAGGGATGCAAAACTAAACCATTTTTATATCACAAAACCTGTAATCTAGTTAAAGGTGAAACAGGCATTAACAATGAGTTAAAAAAAAATGAAGACAAACTAACAAAAGGAACAAAGTAGATACAGAACACATTTTATATTGGGAGGTTGGAGGGGGTTGGGGATTTAGCTCAGTGGTAGAGTGCTTGCCTAGCAAGTGCAAGGCCCTGGGTTCGGTCCTCAGCTCTGAAAAAAAAAAAGACAAAATAACACATTTTATATTGGGGGGTTGGAGATGGCTTCTCAGGCAAGGAAGTATTTAAAAAATCCTTGAATGAGCAAATTATGCAGATATCTGAATAAAAGAGTCTTCCAAAGAGAGACAATAGCAAAATTCAAGTAGAGATGTAATGTAAGGCTATCATTACTGAAACAGACAAAGAAAAAAAGAGAAAGTAAAAAGAGAGGTTCAGAAAGGTAACTGGGGTCAGATCTTGTGGAGCTTTTTAATTATATTTAAGGAAGGCCAGTCTATTTTATTGTTTGTAAAGGAATCTATAGATGTGTTGGACTGAGGAAGGCAGTAAGGTCTCATAGCCAAGGATGGATTCCTTTGAATGCTGATGTGGAAAGGAATGGTAAAGGTATGAACAAACAGAAAGACTAGTTAGAATGACTCCATGTATTTACTGCTCTGGGGAATCTGGGATTTCTTTTATTGCTGTTTTAAGTGCAGCTGAAAACCACTGGTGTTTCTGGAATATCTCATCCTAAGCTAGAACACAGCTGTGATGAACAGTCATGGGTTCCTAGCACTTCATAACTAAAAGGGTCAGACTTCTGCTCACTTCTTTTTCTTGTAGTTTTCTTTAAAAAAAAAAAAAAGATATACTTTTTGTTGATTTTCAGACTTAATTCTTAAGACATCATTAATTCTTTGAGAATTTCATGCAATGTATTTTGCTGACATTTACCTGGACTCCTCCCATTAGCTCTCCCACACCCACCCTCTCCTCATTCCTACTCCCAACATCATACTGTCTTTTAAAAATGTTTGATTTTTTTTTATAATCTATTAAGTTAAATCGTTGCTACTCATACACTCCCAGCTGTAGGGACACCCACAATAGTCTGGTCAACCTAACAAAGAGTACTGACTCTCCTTCCCCTAGAAGTGATCAGCTATTTGTAACTCCTCAGCTAGCTAGAAGTGGATGTTCATGGACCACTTCCCCTACGTGCTAGAATGTTGATCGATTTGATTTGTGCAGGTCTTTTGCAAGCCAACACAGAAGCTATGAGTTTATAAGTATAGCTATCTATGTCCAGAAAATAACATTTTCATGCTGGTCCTCCATGACCTCTGGCTCTTCTAATTTCCTTGTACTTCTCTTCCACAGTGATCCATTAGCCTTGCATGGGGGACAGATATTGTAGTGTGGTAGTTGGTATAGTTGCCATATGTGTGGATGATGAGTCCACTGACGTTTATTTGCTATACCTTGACCAGTTTTGAGTTTCTTCGTTAACTACCATCCACTACTTGATGTAGTCTGTGATGTCTACTGATGTATGGGAAGAGAGATACAAATTAAAAGAGCAGTTTAATACTATGTCCACTTAGCAGAATAATAGTAATAGAGTCTGGGCTTCTGAGTTCCTCAACCATGGATTCTTGTTCAGATTTAAGGTACAGGCATGTGTTTCCTCTTTTAAAGCCTGTGAGGTGGTCTCAAAAGCAATAAAAAATGTGTTGATTGCCCCCATGACTTTTGTATCACTATTGCACCCACGAGTATATCTTGACAGGCTGATCATTATTGTAGTTCAACAGGTTTCATAGTTGTTCAGATTATTGATGGCTCTTTCCCCCCAGCTGCCCACATAGCACATTCTGGAACTATGGAAGATATAAGCTTAATTTTAATGACTTATTTTGTAAAAATTTCTTCTCAAAACCTTGTCTGAGTGTCCTCAAGAATCTGAGTTTACAGGGAGTGATGAGTAACTAGAGCAACAGATGAGCATATGTCAATCCTAAAAGGAAGATGGGGGTACTACATGATATTTCCTGGCTCATATTGGGATCATAGAAAGCAAACAGGAGGAGAGACAAAATGCTTTGGAGTAGTGTCAGTCAACCACTGACTGTATGAGAAAAGAAAACCTTTGACTAACTGAAAAACGTAAAGAAAGAAAAAGCACATTGCTTTGAGGAAGCTTCCTCTGTGTTTTGAGAGATGAATTGGATGAGGAAATATAGCATTATTTATTTCACAATCATTCCCTGCCTGGAATCAATTCAGCATGAAAGAATTTGCCTCCCAACTGATTATGTCTGTTTAAATGCCACTCAGTGTTATTTTTCTTTTATTCAGAAATATTTGTTTTGTGCCTGTTATATGACAGAAACTGTTCTCAGTAGAGCAATGAGCGAAACAGAGAAATGTTCCATACTCAGGCAGCTAAAATTCTAGCTTCAAAGATATAGGAATAAACAAACACACAAATAGCTAAACAACAACCAGGCAGTCTGAAGACATAAATTCTATGAAGAAAAATATAGTTGGATCAAGGGGGCTGGGGAGCTGTAAATAGGAGGTTATTGTTTGCATGGATCAGCCAGGAAAACTGACATTTTGACATTAATGCACAATAATTACAGGAAATTTTAATTATAAGGATGTACAAAATGAAACCTGAGATCTATTCAATTTTGTTATCTACATCTGTGTTAGTATTTTAACTGCTTCACATTATATTATTGTTTCGTGCATGTGATATATGCCGTTAAATAAGATTATTGCATTTCCCCCTTTGTCTCACTGTGTGTAGTAACTAACAGTAGAAAAGGGCAGTTTCTTGCTCCACTGTCATATCTGGCCATTGACCACTTTCGCCTAATGAAATGTTCAGTAGAAGAGATTTGTGCCAGTTCTGTGCAGATTCTTAATGTGCAACTGCCTGTTTTTGTGTTTCTACATTCATCTATGAAAAGAACATGCCCCAAACATGGGCTCACATTCACAGAGTTTTGATATGAAATTCATCTTTCACAGACTCACCAAAACCAAAAATCAGTACTCACAAAGACTTGTAAATGTATCAACAACAGCTAGTTTATTGATACAAATGTATGTGCAATTGCTTTAAAAAATGAGATGACATCATACATATATTTTTAGCTAGTAGGATTTTTCATACAAAGTAACGTGAGTGCCACATTCTTTGGCAATCAATTTTATTATAATTTAAATTAAAATAATGTATGCATTCCCTGAAAGTTTCCAAAACAACCTATATTTTCCCTGCTTGCTAAATTCCAGCCCAAGGAATATACAATATTTTTTATTTAAATTTTTTTTATTCATTTTACATACCAACCACAAATCTCCCTTTCTTCCTTCTTCTTGCTCCGCCTTCAGCCTCCTCTCCAACTCAACCCCCATCCTCTCCTCCAAAAGGAGGGAGTCATCAAAGCCTGGTACATTCAGTTGAGGCAGGACCAAGCCCTTCCCCCTGCATCAAGGGTGAGCAGGGTGACCAACCATAGGTAATGGGCTCTAGAAAGCCAGATCCTGATCCCACTGCCAGGGGCTCCTCAAACAGACCCAGCTACACTGCTGTCTCTCATATACAGAGGGCCTTGTCCAGTCCCATGTAGGTTCCACAGCTGTCAGTCTAAAGTTCATGAGTTCCTACAAGCTTGGTTCAGTTGTCTCTAAAGATTTCCCCATCATGATCTTGATGCCTTTCTTCGACTGGACTCCCAGAACTCAGCCTGGTGATTGGCTTTGGATTTCTGTATCTGCTTCCATTAGTTACTGGATGAAGGCTCTATGATGACAGTTAGGGTATTCACCAATCTGATTACTGGGGTAGGGCAATTCAGGCACCCTCTCCACTATTGCTAGGAGTCTGATCTGGGGTCATCCTTGTGTATACCTAGGAATATCCCTAGCACCAGCCTTCTCCCTTACCCCATTATGTCCCCCTCCATCAAGATATCTCTTTCATTGCTCTTCCACTCTGTCCCTCCCACAGCTCAGCCATCTGGTTTCCTCACATATAGTATTAATGGTTTATAGTCTGTGCATATCAGAGCCTCCCACCTCACTTCCCGTCTTATATACAAACACTAATAAAATAAGATGGTAGGATCATCTGTAATATTTCATAAATTATATGTATATTGATTTGTAATAGTACTATGGTTCTCTTACCAAGATGGAGTAAATGTATAAGATTAACTGCTTTGTTGTAGGTAGGACTTAGAGCTATATAGTCCTAATGTTCATTATTTATTTGTGTAAATGTATGCCAAATCTCTGTTTTTTATTACAAATTCAAAAAACACATTCTTATGTATACTGCTCATTAGTGTAAGGAAACAACTTTTAAAGTGAGTAAGAATTACATTACCTGTCTTTTTCAAGTACCATATTTTTGTATCTGCATAATAGTCTACTACATATATAATTTATTAAAATTTGTATATAAGTGGCCATTTATTTACTTTCATGGAATTACTCTAGTCTTTTACTAATATGAACAAAACTACCATTAGTATATTTATAATTTACTAATTATTACATAAGTCTAACTTTAAGTCAATTCAAAATGATACATAATTGTAGAATTATGATAGATATTGTCATGATTTTTGTAACAAGATAATATCATCAGCATGGTATAAAAATAGTCTTTTTTCAAACATACATCAACATGAGTTAGGCCTCATTTACACTGATTACTAATAAGGTCTATTATTTACTTTTAGTTCCTTCCCAACAGCATAACAATATTTTATTGCATCTAAATATATGCATGCACTGTGATGGTTCCTATGTTTACTCCACTAAAATAAGAACTGTAGAAGGAGGACAGCGGGCACATATTTCCTTACAGGGTGTTAGTATATAGTATGTTCCCATGAGCCAACCCTGTATGTAGGTGGAGCATAAAGCTTCAGTTAGCCTTTGCTAAGATTTTGGCCCATTGAATTTTCCTCACTTGTGTTGATATACTATTGGGGTACATCAAATTAGATATTTAAGTAAACAATTTGGTAAGTTGTGGCAATTACTCAAACCCAAGTATTACCATGATTGAAACAATAAAATTATTCTATTTATTCCCATCAGTTTCATTTTGCTCATTCACAATTCATCCCTTACAGACACTCTTAGCCATTGCTTAGGAAAATACATATTAAATCCTCCTATTTGAGTGGCCTTGTCCATCCTCGATATGAGGGCTTTTGCCTTGTCCTGTTTTTGGCCTGTTTGGCTGTTATCTCTTGGAGGCCTGCTCTTTTCTGAAGAGGAAATGGAGGATGAGTGTATCTGAGGAAGAGGGGAACGAGGATGAGCTGGAAGGTATGGAGGGAAAGGAACTTGTGGTCAGGATGTATTGTATAAGAGAAGAATCTGCCCAACTACCACCATCCCCCACTGGACCCTGTAACCTACAAGTTCCAATCCACCTCCCAAACCCATCCATTCTCCTAAACAGCATCTGTTCTCTGAGACACAGACTCTGCCCACTCCGATCGGACCAAGAGGTGAGTCTTTGTTCTCCTAACTGATCACCCCAGCCTCTATGCTTTAGGCCCAGGAGCACAACCAGTTGCAGACAAGCAGGCAGGACTCCTGCAGGCAGGCCCAACTACCACCATTCCCCGCTAGACCCTGTAATCCACTACTCCCAATCCACCCCCCAAACCCACCCATCCTCTGAGACCATAGCTGCTCTCTGAGACACAGACTCTGCCAGTTCCAACTGGCCCAAGAGCTCCGATTGGATCAAGAATGGTTTGCTAAGACACAGACACTGTGTGGAGTCCACTTTGTGAGCACTAATTGGAGGAAGAGATGGGTAGACACCAGTGCAAGAATACATTCAACAACATAAAGAGCAATATGGCACCAACAGAACCTAGTGGTTCTACATCAGGAAAACCTGAACATCCCAACATAGAAAAAATAAAAGAAAACAACCTTAAAAATGACTTTAAGAAGATGATAGAGGCCTTTAAAGAGGAAATGAAAAATTTGCTTAAAGAAATTGAGGAAAAGACAAACAAAAAAAATTGGAAGAAATCAAAAAATCCCATAAAGAAAGCCAAGAAAAAAAAATTAAAAGGTGAAGGAAACAGTTCAAGATCTGAAAATAGAAATAGAAATAATGAAGAAGACACAAACCAAGGGAATGCTGGAAATAGAAAATATGAGTAAATGAACAGGAACTACAGACACAAGCATAACCAACAGAATACAAGAGATGGAAGAGAGAATCTCTGGCATAGAGGATACAGTAGAGGAAATAGATTCATCAGTCAAAGAAAATACTAAAGCTAAAAATGTCATAACACAAAACATTCAGGGAATCTAGGACACCATGGAAAAACCAAGCCTAAGAATAATAGGGATAGAAGAAGGAGAATATCAACTCAAAGACATAGAAAATATATTCAACAAAATTATATAAGAAAACTTTCCCAACCTAAAGAAGGAAATGCCTATGAAGATACAAGAAGGTTACAGAACACCAAATAGACTGGACCCAAAAAAGAAGTCCCCTTGTCACATAATAATCAAACCATTAAGCATACAGAATAAAGAAAAAATACTAAGAGCTGCAAAGGAAAAAGACCAAGTAACATATAAAGGCAGACCTGTAGCAGAAATCTTAAACAGTCTTATTAATAAAATCAAACTTGAGCCAGGTATTGGGGAACACAATACCACCACACAGACCCATCAGAAAAACACCTGACTTCTCAATGGAGACTCTGAAAACCAGAAGGTCCTGGACAGATGTTATGCAGATACTAAGAGACCATGGATGCCAGCCCAGATTATTATACTCAACAAAACTCTCAATTGCCATAGATGGAGTAAACAAAAATATTTCATGATAAAACCAGATTTAAACAATACCTATCCACAAATCCAGTCCTACAGAAAGTACTAAAAGGCAAAATCCAACCCAAGGAAGTTAGATGCACCCATGAAAACACAGGTGATAGATAATCCCACACCATCAAATCCCACACACAACACTACCATCAAAAAATAACAGGAGGCCCTGGACTGCCCTTCTGGACAAGGTGAGTGCCCGCCCTCACCCCAGACCCCGTCCCTGGGCGCCAGCCACCCCTGGGAAGACCTGCTCACCTTGGCCCCAGATTCTGGCCAGGGCAGGCTCCCTTCTACCCCTACCCCTACCGGGAAGGCCCCTCCTCCCCAAGATTCCCTGCAGTCTCCAAGCCCTGCCCCCAAGTCCACCATCCCCGGAGACCCCCGCCACTTCCTGAGACTTAGGGACCGGCCCCAGCTCCCATCCTGTCCTGGACTTCCCTTCTGGACAAAGAGCTGCCATCTTGCCTCGGACTTCCCATCTGGATAACAGCTCCCAACCTGCCTCGCACTTCCCATTTGGACAAGAGAGTCCCATCTGGACAAGAGAGAGAGACTTCCCAAATCTGTCAGCTCTTTCTGCACCAAGTGCACCAATAAGACCAAGATCGAACACAAGGAGATGGGCAGACGTCAAGGCAGAAGTACATACAACAAAATGAAGAGCAATACTGCATCACCAGAACTTAGCCCTCCTCCAACATCTAGAGCTGATCATCAAAAATTGGAAGAAGCAGAAGAAAACAGCCTTATGAATAACATCATGAAGAAGGTAGAGGCTTATATAGAAGAACAGACAAAAAAATGGCAAGAACGCTGTAAAAACCTAGAGGAAAGGACAATTAAATTAGAAGAAAACAATAAAGTCCTGGAAGAAAACAATAAAGCACTGAAAGAAAGCCATGAAAAAGCAACGAAACAGGTCCAAGACCTGCAAAGGGAAATAGAAAAAATGAAGAAGACACAAACAGAGGGAATGCTGGAAATAGAAAATCTAAGTAAACGATCAGGAACTTCAGACGCAAGTATAACCAACAGAATGCAAGAGATGGAAGAGAGGATCTCTGGCATTGAAGATAAAGTAGAAGAAATAGATTCATCAGTCAAAGAAAACACTAAAGCCAACAAAGTCATGACCCAAAATGTCCAAGAAATCTGGGACACCATGAAAAGACCAAACCTGCGAATAATAGGGATAGAAGAAGGAGAAGAATACCAACTTAAAGGCACAGAAAATATATTCAACAAGATCATAGAAGAAAACTTTCCCAACTTAAAGAAGGAAATGCCTATGAAGATACAAGAAGCCTATAGAACACCGAACAGAATAGACCCCCAAAAAAAGTCCCCTTGCCACATAGTAATTAAACAACTAAACATACAGAATAAAGAAAGAATATTAAGAGCAGCAAAGGAAAAAGGCCAAGTGACCTATAAAGGCAAACCCATCAGAATAACACCTGATTTCTCAATGGAGACTTTGAAAGCCAGAAGAGCATGGACAGATGTAATGCAGACACTAAGAGATCATGGATGCCAGCCTAGACTAATATACCCAGCAAAACTTTCAATCATCATAGACGGAGTGAACAAGACATTTCAAGACAAAGCCAGATTTAAACAATACTTATCCACAAACCCAGCCCTACAGAAAGCACTAGAAGGAAAATTCCAACCCAAGGAAGTCAGATACACCCTTGAAAACACAGGCAATAGATAACACCACAGCAGTAAACCCCAAAGATAAGAAGTACAGACACACTACCACCAAAAATAACAGGAATGAACAACCACTGGTCTTTAATATCTCTTAATATCAATGGACTTAATTCGCCTATAAAAAGACACAGGTTTACAGAATGGATACGAAAGCAGGACCCATCTTTCTGTTGCATACAAGAAACACACCTCAAATACAAAGATAGACACTACCTAAGAATAAAAGGCTGGGAAAAGACTTTCCAATCAAACGGTCTTAAGAAACAAGCGGGTGTAGCCATCCTGATATCCAACAAAATAGACTTCAAACTAAAATCAATCAAAAGAGATCAAGAAGGGCATTACATATTCATCACAGGAAGGATCCACCAAGAGGAAGTTTCAGTTCTGAACATTTATGCCCCAAACACAAGGGCACCCACATATGTAAAAGAAACACTACTAAAGCTTAAACCACATATAAAACCCCACACATTAATAGTGGGAGACTTCAACACCCCACTTTCACCACTGGACAGATCTCCTAAATGGAAACTTAATAGAGAAATAAAGGACTTAACTGATGTCATGACCCAAATGGACTTAATTGATATCTACAGAACATTCCATCCTAACAGAAAAGAATATACTTTCTTCTCAGCACCCCATGGAACCTTCTCCAAAATCGACCACATACTTGGCCACAAAGCAAATCTCAACAGATACAAAACAATTGGAATAGCCTCCTGTGTTCTATCAGACCACCAAGGTTTAAAGTTAGATTTCAACAACAACAAAAACTACAGAAAACCTACAATCTCATGGAAACTGAATAATGCTCAACTGAATCACCAATGGGTTAGGGAAGAAATAAAGAAAGAAATTAAAGAATTCCTAGAGATCAACGAAAATGAAGACACCACATACCCAAACCTATGGGACACTATGAAAGCAGTGCTAAGAGGGAAATTCATAGCACTAAATGCTCACATAAAGAAGTTGGAGAAATCTCATACTAGTGACTTAACTGCACACCTGAAAGCTCTAGAACAAGAAGAAGCAAAGTTTCCCAGGAAGAATAGACGCCAGGAAATCATCAAAGTGAGAGCTGAAATTAATAAAATAGAAACAAAGAGAACAATACAAAAAAATCAATGAAACAAAGAGTTGGTTCTTTGAGAAAATCAACAAGATAGACAAGCCCTTATCCAAACTAACCAAAAGACAGAGAGAGAGCATCCAGATTAACAAAATCAGAAATGAAAAGGGGGACATAACAACAGACATTGAGGAAATCCAGAGAATCATCAGGTCATACTTCAAAAACCTCTATTCCACAAAACTGGGAAATGTAAAAGAAATGGATAATTTTCTGGATAGGTACCACATACCTAAGTTAAATCAAGACCAGATAAACTATTTAAATAGTCCAATAACCCCTAAGGAAATAGAAACAGTCATTAAAAGTCTCCCAACCAAAAAAAGCCCAGGACCAGATGGTTTCAGTGCAGAATTCTACCAGATCTTCAAAGAAGAGTTAATACCAATACTCTCTAAATTGTTCCACATAGTAGAAACAGAAGGAACATTACCAAACTCCTTCTATGAGGCTACAATTACCCTGATTCCTAAACCAAACAAGGATACAACAAAGAAAGAGAATTACAGACCGATCTCCCTCATGAACATTGATGCAAAAATACTCAATAAAATACTGGCAAACAGACTCCAAGAACACATCAAAACAATTATCCACCATGATCAAGTAGGCTTCATCCCAGGGATGCAAGGGTGGTTCAACATACGAAAGTCCGTCAATGTAATACACCATATAAACAAACTGAAAGAAAAAAATCACATGATCATCTCACTAGATGCAGAAAAGGCATTTGACAAAATCCAACACCCCTTCATGATAAAGGTCTTGGAGCGATCAGGAATACAGGGAACATACCTCAACATAATAAAGGCAATTTACAGCAAGCCAACAGCCAACATCAAATTAAATGGAGAGAAACTCAAAGCAATTCCACTAA
>CABHPR010127843.1:0-17418 GCA_902168415.1 Peromyscus melanophrys
AAGGTTGTATGTAACATTTCCAACTCCACTGGCAGTCACTAGCAATTTATTCATAGTCAGTTTATGGCTTTGGAAAGAATTCTAAAATAGCAAACTGGTTTACAGCAACTAAAACCCTGAGGATTCACACAGGAGCATACAGATAAGGCACTTTCAATGACTTTGTAAAGATTGGGAAGACTTCAAACCAACTACCTTCTCAAGATCCAGTGTTGCCTCAGGTTTTCTAGGCCTGGAATTACGCAGCATGGCGGGTGACAGAGGAGATGATAAATTCCATAACGTCTGGAGACTCCTAAAACTTCTGTCCTTTGCATGTTTTTCCACAATGACTTTCCCCCTCTTACCTTAAATTTCTCTTCATTTGGCCACAAAGTGCTTCTCCCAGTGACTACTACAGCTGAAGTAACAGTGTCAGGCAATCTTGACTGATTGTTTTGATACCAGGTGTTGTACTATTCCCTTTGTATAGGTCATCCCATCCCACCCTCCTAACACTAGGATGGAGGGTAGGCAGGTGGAGTGATGCGGCCAAGGTCACACTGCTAGTTAGTCATGCACTTGCACTATAAACCCTACTCATTCAACATAATACATGTGGGGAATTACTAATGATTTCATTTTGTGACAATTAAAACCAAATATTTCTCAAATAAGGTAATAAAGTTCATTTTTAGTATATGGCACATTCATATTCATAAATATAATGTATGTAAATATATACTAAACAAGCTGGCTTATGTATAAAAGGACTTTTATATAGATTTACACATAAAATAAACATTTAAATTTTACTTCTAATTACATGGCATGAAGTCAAATTTGTATGAATCAAGTACCAATTTTATAACTCAACAGAAAATACATAGCTGTTGCTTTTGAAACTATAATATTGGGAATGTAGATTATATACTTATTTGAAACTGCTTTTAAAGTCAAGTTACTCATGTTTATACTTAAATGGAAAGGTCAAAAAAGACTTTGTGCCTCAAAGGATACCAGGGAAACCTTGCAGACCTTTCCCCCATGGACATCACTGATTTTAGCTGGAAATGATCTGGTCAAATATATGCTTGTGTTCTTAAGCTTCTCCAGCCCTGGGACCTTATTTTTTAAGATGCGTGCCATTATGGCCACTGGATTTATAATTTCAGATTCATGTACTGAAAGATGCTGGCTTACTGTGAATGGGCATTGACCTCTCACCAAGCAGGGCCACCACTCTCACTGACACCCATGCTACTTCAGTAGGTAAAAGTTTAATGTCAACTACTTGAGCCTCCACAAGGCAAATACATTACAGGTGATAGAGTTTTTTTTTTTTTTTTTTTTTTTTACTGAAAAGTGAACGTTCTTCAAAGAAATGATTATATGTGACGTATCTCAGGCAGATCTTGACTTATCAGTTAACTTCCGAACCTGGCTTCTATTCTATTTGAGTGGCAGGAAATTGAACATCCTCAATTCTCCTGGTTCCCACACTAGCAGCAAAGAAGAGTCAAAATTGATGGAGGCTTACACAGCCTCTCAAATAATAACCCAAAGTGCTGGGAATACAATAAATGGTGGGAAACCATTATAAATAAAAGGCAGAGCCACAGTTCCAGAGCAGAAAATAGAGGAGCAAAGGCTGAGAAAGAGGAAAGGGGAAACCAGTAGGTGTGAAGTAAATGGATTGTGTGATGGCTGACATTTCAGGAAGGTGGTCTTTAGGCAGCATTTGGAAACAGCAATTTATGATGCATTTGGGCCTCCATGAGGAGTCCTACAGTACTGAGTACTTCTGGGCATCCATTATTTCAAAAAAAGTAAAAATAAAAGTTACGAACTGGTGCAACTTGCTATGAAACCATGATTGCCTTTGATTTTGTGCATCGTGAAGTTAAAATATTACACTGTCCATAAGAAATGTGCTATTTATACACTATTAGTCGTCAAGAGAAACTAGGAATAAACTAAGGATATATTATATTTCAGTTGGTAAAGAGCTGGCCTTGCATGTACAAGACTGTAGGTTCAATCTCCTGCAACACATAAGGCCCAGTGGAAAAGAATATTTACTTGTATTCTGAGTACTTCAGAGGTTGAGGCAGGAGGTTCTGGAGTTCAAAATCAGCCCCAGTTATGACTACATACTAAGTTTGAGGCCAGCTTGTATCAGAGACCTCATCAAAGAGAAACAACAAAAGACAGCCAAAGAAAGAAAGAGAACCCATCAAACAGAATCTGTTTTCATAGGAAAGGGGATCTTTGCTGCACATCAGCTCTGCAGGAAGTTTTTAAAGACTATTTTGAGGAGCTGGGAAGCAAAAGTATTCTGGCAAAAGTAGCTATAAAGAAAGTGATTATAGCATATAAATGAATTAACAAAAATACTAAATAATGCATTTCCTAAAATAAAAAAATCTGCATACATGATCCTTCAGATGCTAATTCAAAAGCTAGTCTCAAGATTCTAGTGTTTATCTGGCGGTGACCCCTGCATGACAGAACCCTATGATTCCATTTTCCTTTTTACACTTGCCGGTATCTTTCAAAAACAAAGAGCTCTGATTTTTGTGTCTTGACATAAGCTTTTACCCAGAGACTGTTAGAATGCTTTGATTTAAGGGACTGGTTCAGATTTTATTCGTATTTCTAAAAAATCTATGTGTAAAGAGAACTTTTGGACAGTGACAACACAAGAATGGAGGTCCCTTCATGTAAATCTGTTCTGGAGAAGAAACACACGGTTTATTTATAAAGAAGTTTATTTTCTTTGCGTTTTCAGAGTGATACGTAACAAAAAATCACACCTACATTCTATTCCTTTTGACAAGGTGCATTTACGGAATGAGCCTCCCTAGAGACTATATATATATATATATATATATATAGTCCACAGCAAAGAACTCCATGCTTTTCATGTTGCCAGCATCTCTGCAACATCCCTCAATACTGGCTGCCACTGTGGTCATTCTGCACTTCTGCTGAGGTTGGTGCCAGTCAGAGGAGCACAGCTGGGAGCTGCATACACTGACCAGCCACTGTTTAGGCCACGGAGTTGGAGCTGTTGTTTCTTGACTTAGCTAAGCTGATAAAACCTGATTAAATAATGCAGAGCCAATACAAAGTCAGTTGAGTTATAACACATTGAAACTCAAGAGGCATAGTAAGGGATTGAAGAAAGGGAAATTTACAGATCTACAGATGTGCCCCCAGGAAGCTCACTACAGGGCAGCACCTGCCTTGGGTAATTCAGCTACTGTTTTCCACTGTACAGGTGATGCAAGAATGATGCATACTCAGAAGACTGGCTTCCCATTTTGCACTGTGACACTCATGTGTAGTGTTGAGTAAGGTCTGGAAGTGGCACCCAATGGTCTTTAAGCTCCTGGGGTAAGCAGACAACACTCTGTGTAAAAGATGCTGCTTTGTGATGCTCCCCGGCTGAGGAGATGCAGAATGCATTTCTGGCCTTAAGAGTCTCAATTCCAAGGGAGACTTATCAGCATGCAACCCTATCGTACATAGAGGAACATCTTTATAGCATGGTCAAGAAAGAAAAACACACCCATTTGTCTAAGAGCTCATGCTGGGTTGATGTCGGGATAAGACTCAGAGAGGTGGTGGTGATTTCTCTGTAGGTTCTGTGGCAAATGTGCTGAGGATTATTTAATCATTATGACAGTCATCACCTCCTTCTTTCCATGCATCTGCCTCTGCCTCTGGTGAAGTTCACTCACATTTCCTGTGGTGCCCCACCTCCCCAGGTGCAGATATTTAGAGAGAACACTGCACTAAGTGAGCTTTATTTGATTTACTTATTAAAAATGTCTAGAAGACTTAATTTAACAGGTGGTCTTCTCTTCATACACCGAAGCTTAGTTTTGCTTGAATGTTTTAGAAACTTGAATGGTACAACATAATAAAGATGCAAAGGGGAACGTGGAAATAAATATAATCACAGCTAAAAATTGTCATACTTGGTTTTTCTTGAGGGCATTTTGATTAGTACTTTATCTGTGCTCTAGTAAAATAAAAGTGTCTCACTGTTCTCCTAATATTGATTATTGATTTCTTAGACATTTAATTTAGTACATTCCCAGGTCTCAGTGATCTAAGCACCATTCAATATTGGCCCTCACTCTCCAAGTTTTGTCACCCTCATGTGGGCATGATACAATTATTTCTCTAATCTTGAAGGTCCAAAATGAAAACAAACAAACAAACAAACAATAGGAAAAATCTCCAACCAAACCAACTATCTTCCAGACTTAGGAAAGACATGAGCAAAAAAAAGGAAGTGTCCTAGATCATGCAGAGAGTACATTGGGAGACAGATCTACTTTTGCTCACCTAAAGTGGATAGAATTAGTTTCTCTCTCACAGAATCTGATAATGTACAGATTCTGCCAATGTCGGTGATGGTGTGATCTCAACATTATTTACCATCTTAAAATTCCCAGAAATTAAGAAAACATTTAAGTAGCATTGTACATATGTATTCCTTATCAAATTCAACTGTTAGATTAACCATAGTATAACTGAATTGGGAAAGGGCCACAGCTATAAAGTAAAATGAATATGAAACACGTGTTATTAGGTTGAGGAGCTTGTTTGGTAAAATGCTTGCTGAGCAAGCATGGGTGTCTGAGGTCTACCATGAGCACCCATGTAAAACAGCAGGCATGGTGGCCTGCATCTCCAACCATGGCACTGGAGAAAGAGACAGGCAGAGCTTGGTGCTTCATGGCCAGCAGCCTAAACATATCGCTGAACTCTATAAAAATTAGGGTGGAGAGATACGGTGATGGCACTCAGTTTCAACTTATGCCCCCCCCACATACATACCTACACACACAGCATGCACACACTACACAGAAATATAAAAAAGAAAATAATATGCTATTAAAGGTTATTTCTATCTTTAGGATCTCACAAAAATAACAGGCTTATGATATCGCTATCTTTGCTAATTACTTGTAATATTTCCTTTGTAATTCCTTGTAATATTATAGCTTGGTGACTATTTTTAATACTTTACGTTATAAATCCTAAGCATAAACAAAAACACTATTTGACCAAAAAGGAACTTATGACATTTGTTTAGTGTGCTACATCCTTCACTCTTAAAGATATTTAGCATTATTGTTCCCAGAATTTAGTTTGAGCTTCTCCATAGAAAATTTTTGCATTGATTCTTCATTTTGGAAATGTGTGAATGTTTGAGACTTAATGGAGAGGAGGTGGTGTCCCTCAGGTTCCTGAAGTATGGAATTCAAGCCTGGTGGAATCACTGTGGTGGTACTCTGTGCTGACCAGGAAAGCTAGAACTTCTGTTCTTCCCAACCACCACTAAAACAACTATTTCTAAGACCCATAGGATGTAATTATCAAGAAAAAAAATACCCTATCAGAAAATAGTTATTAGAGACACATATCAATTCATTTTGAATGCTAGTACAATGACAGAGTCAACTGCCATGAAGCTTGCAGTCAGGTTTATAAATTTATGTTTGTAGATGCTCAAGTGTGTCAAAAGACTAATGTGAACCATGACTTGATAGAGTTTAAGAACCTCTGGAGATGTGGCCCAGGTGTCTATGTTTGTGAACGTCCAACAGTGTGATAGTGTAATTACCAACCCTACAGGATCTAGAATCACCTACTAGACAAGGCTACACACACACACACACACACATACACACACACACACACACACACACACACACTCATGAGGGATTATGCAGCCTTGAGCATGCCTTTGTGGAATTATGTTCATTAACGTGGGAAGACCCAAAGAAAGTGGAGTGTACTTTTCCTTACACTTGGGCCCTGTACTATGTAAAAAAGGGAGAAAGTGAGCCAAGTACAGCATTTATTACTCTCTGCTTCCTGACTGTGACTGCAATGTAATCAGCTGCTTTAAGATACTGCTGCCTTCACTGCCTGCTATGATGGACCGTGCCTTTGGATCCTCAGATGATGTAAGTCCTTTCTTCCAAGAGTTGCTTCTGTCAGGGTATTTCATCATGTTTCATCATATTTCAACTATTCATCATAAGCAAAGAATTTTAAAAGCTAACAAAAAGGAGAACAAGCGATCCACTAAGGAATTAGACAAATGATGGGAATAGAAATCACATTAAAATAAAATCAAAATGTTTATGAAAATATACTTAACATCACTATTCCTCAGAAAAATGCAGGCGAATATCACAGTGTGGTACATTTTTACCCCAGTTCTGGTGCTTATTACCACAAGCATCAAGAACAAAACAAGCATCCATAAGAACATGGAGGAAGGAAACTCTGATGAACTATTGGGGGGAATTTAAAGAAGTATGTCCATGATGAAGAAGAGTGAGGAGACTTTTCAAAAAGGAATAAATAGTAAATCTACCATGTGATAACAGCTAACTTCTGGGAACACAGGCAAGAAAATTAGTCAGCATATCAGAGATGCTTTAAGTTGGTGTTCATCATTGAATTGTAGAGTAGCTGAGATACAGATTCAACCAAGATGGCTACAAAAAGATTAATATAGTAATGACATATACACATAATAGAATATTATACTGCAAAAATGATATCCTGTCATTTGCAGCAAATTTGATGGTGTGGGTTGACATAAGTGAGACAGATTAAGTTGTATGACATCATGCCTTGCCTCACAAACTAACATGGGAACCAGTCGACTTGAATGCATAGTCGTGATTCTTAGGAAGGAGGAAAATCTATGGAGTTCGAGAATGGCAACCAACACACTCACAAGGAATCAGCTGTTGATTCTCTAGCACACTAGGTAACTGTGGTTCACAATAAACTCCTTTGTATTTTGTGAATAATTGGGAGAGAAGAGTTGGAAGTGCCCAAACAAAAGAAATGGTCAGGAGGTAAAAATCTTAGTTAGAAACCCCATTCGGTCAGTGTTTAATATGGACTGAAACCTTACGGCACCTCACAAGGATATACAATAAAAATTATGATTTTCAAATTGTTTCAAGCATAGATATGTAATAAAATGTGATATTAGAGTGAAATAAAATGAGGGCTTAATCAAAATGGCATTAACTTCTCTGCACTGAGAGTCTATAACTGAAATCCCTCTTATATTCCATTCATCTTCCACTGGAAGGGTGTGTGGGAAATGGGTTTAATAAAGGGCACACTCAAGACAGTGCAGAAGGGTGCTTTCTTAGCAGGTGACATGGGACTGATAGGTGGCCAAGAAGGATGACATATATTGATAACATGTTTATCATTTTCTCTTTAGCAGCATAGTTATCAGTTGTCTAGAGTCCCTGAAAGGTGTTTCATAAAAGCACATACTACTTACTGCTTTATCTCAATAATATTAAACATATTTAAAATTCTCTGAAAATCTTTTAAAACTATTATTATTTCATTGGCATGCGAAATAATGAGTTTCATTTTGGCACCTTCACATGTTTGTGTCATCTTTGTGACACCTTCACATGTTTGGGTCATCATTGTGATACTTTCACATGTTTGCATCATCATATTTCATTTTTATTTGTTCCGCTCCCCTCCTTCTCCCTTCATTCCTCTGATTCTGCTCTGGCTTCTTCTTCTTCTTTTTTTTTTTTTTTTTACTTCCCAGAGATAGTTGCTCCTTCTGTTATTTCTTATTCTTAAATTTTACATTTATTGATTGGAGGGGTGCTGTACATGTCCAAGGACAACTTGCCAACTTGCAGACGTCTGTTTTCTTCTTCTGCCCTGTGGGCCCTAGGGATTGAATTCAGGTCATCAGGCTTGGCAGTAAGCACCTTTCCCCTCTGAGCTGACTTGTCTCCCTTCCTTCTGTTATATGTGATATGATGTGTGTTCCATTGTCCTCCTCATTTTGTCTCCTCTTAATATCCTTCTCCCATGTTACGATCCCAGTTCGTTTTGTGATTCACTTACACATAAATGTAAATATGTGTGTATACACATCATTATTAAAATTATATATAATCTATAGTTATAATTGAAATGTATATCATTTTAAACCCAGGACCTGGGTTCTGTGTATAAGGGAAAACATGCAGCCATTTTCTTTCTGACATTGGCTTGTTTCACTAAACAAAATCATTTCTATTTCTAACAGTTTTCCTGCAAGCATTGTTTCAGTACTCTTTCTGACTGCATAAAATTCTTTTTTGATTGTGTGTCACACTTTTTTTCATCCAGTCATCTATCTGGTGACTAAGACTGAAGCTGCCCCTATTTCCTGGCTACTGGGATAGTGTGCGGTAGCAAACATGGATGAGCAGGTATCTCTGTGGTTTGCTGAAGTAGAGTTCTTTGGGTGCATGAGAGTGATAAAGTTGGGTTCTGTGGTAATTTTATGTTTTCTGTTTGTTTGTTTGTTTGGTTTTGAGAAATTTCCATGTTTTCCACCTTGGCTGCAAAACTCACTTTCCACCAGCAATAATAAGCATTTCTTCCTCATCCTATTCCTCCAGATATTTGTTATTTGGTTTTGTTTTTTATTTATTGGTTTGATTGATTAATTTGTTTACCATTACCATTTTGACTGTAGTAAGAGGAAATTCCCAAGCATTTTTTAATTGCATTTCCCTGATAGTTAAGCGTGTCAAACCCTCTTTCAAGTTGTTTCAGGAGATTAGAATAGGCAATAGTAAATATCATGAAAACATTGAACTCAAAGCCCTGGGGATCCTATGAAAGCATGCTGACCAAGCTATATCCTATGAGTTCCAATAGAAGCAGTAATTTATTGTTGTCCATATTTCTCTGATGAGGCTCCTCTTTTTTACTTTTTTATTAATTAAATTTATTCATTTGTTTTACATTCCAACTTCAGTTTCCCCTCCCTCTTCTTCTCCCATTCCCTCCCCCAATTCCCCACACACCCTTCCACTCCTCCTCTGTTTCAGTTCAGAAGAGGGCAGGCCTCCCATAGGTGTCAACAAAGCATGGTATATCAAGTTGAGGTAGGACTGAGTTCCTCTCTGTGTATTAAGACTGGACAAGGCAACTCAGTATGAGGAATAGGTTTCTGGAAGCTAGCCAAAACATTAAGGACACACCATGCTCCCACTACTAGGAGTCTGACAAGTTGACCAAGCTACACAACTGTCCCACTTACGTAGAGGACCTAGGTTAGTCCCATACAGGCTCCCTAGCTAGTTGTTTGGGGACATTAGCTCCTATGTGCTCAGGTTGGTTGTTTCTGTGGGTTCCCTTGTGATGACCTTGACTTCCTTGGTTCATACAATCCCTCCTCCCTCTAGTCAACAGGATTTCCAAGCTCAGTGCCTGCCTGTGGATCTCTGAAAGCTCTCTGGTGACAATTGAGTAGCCAATCTGATTACAGGAGATGCCAGGTCAGGCTACCTATCCACTATTGCTAGGATTGATCCTAAAATGCAAACCCCCCTCATCAAGATGTCTTAATGATATTATTTCATTCTCTGTCTGAATAAATTCTTATATATTATAGAATGATTTATGAGTGAAAGTAGTATTTTATTATTCTACACTATGTAATCTCCAGTAGGTTTAATAGTGATAGATTTATGCATTATGCAGTATGGCACCAAAAATATCATGGTAGTGCAGATGTGCATGGATAGCACAGAAACACAGAAACAAATAAGACGCAACATTGTGTCAGAATATAGAAGCACAGGTTGCAAAGACAAAAGGAGAGAGAAGAAAACTCAGAAATGGAGAGAAGTTTAAGGAAAGAAACTCCATAAGAAAAAATGCCTGTTACACAGAATGCACTGTACTATCAGAAGAAAAGGAAAATCTTCCAAAATGCCATCACTTTTGTACCTTATTGGTTCAGTGTTATGCTCTGGGCACTGAACACTCTAAATTACTAAAAAAAAATTCCATTTATTTGAAAATAAACAAATCATCCCAGGTGACCCATAAGTTTTTGTGCACACAGAAGAAAGACTACTATGTGATGATCAGCTGGTACACCAGCCTGTTTTCCTTTACTGAGATACTGAGAGCTACCACCAGCTGGCTCATGAGTGCCTATGATTTTTTTCCCTTTTTGTATACTACATGAGAACAAGTAGGAAAGAATTGTTGCAATAAAAGCAGAAACAGCAGCAAAGAAAAACCATTAGAAGGTAACAGATGTAAAAGCAAAGCCCCACATTGGAGAACACAGTGGCCCTGTGTGACTCTGAACTGACTGTGACTCTGACAACAGGTATGAGAAGCGTTGTCCAATGTGACTGGTGTTCATGCCTTTTTCTTTTTCCTCTTTGGTCCTAAGCACTCTCTGATGAATGTTTTTTGGTGACTCTCTAGAATGCCTACATGTACCAGAAAAGCTCTGTGTGCAGGAGCAGGTTCCCTTTTACTGCCTGTCTGAAGTCTTACTTCCCAACAAGATTTTCAGTTCTGTGTTTTAAAATTTATCCCTGTCAGAAGAATGTTTTGGGGGAGAATTCATGGCCATAGGGAGCCATGAAGGGGCCCTGAAGTGGGAGAACATTAAGAGAGAGAGAGCATTTCCCCCACAGGCAGTCTAGACGGGGTCCTGAAGTGAGAGTATACAGAGATAGCAGAACAGCCATAGGAAGCCATGATACCACCAGAAGGGAGAGAGAGTCTTCATATCCCTTCTCCTGCTTTTTGAAAGACTAATGAAGAATATTGTTAAGCCGGGCGGTGGTGGCGCACGCCTTTAATCCCAGCACTCGGGAGGCAGAGGCAGGCGGATCTCTGTGAGTTCGAGGCCAGCCTGGTCTACCAAGTGAGTTCCAGGAAAGGCGCAAAGCTACACAGAGAAAGCCTGTCTCAAAAAACCAAAAAAAAAAAAAAAAAAGAATATTGTTACAAAGAGACATGCCATCCTCTATCTTCAATATTTCAAATGACAGCACCTACTCCAAGATCTTTAAAAGATGGCCACGATGACCACCAACACAGTTACCCTAAACTCCCATTAGTTTATTGGAATTATTTGTATCTGACTCCACTCAATAGGCATGCCCACTGAAGGTGTACTCTGCTGTTCTTTTTGTTTTCCGTAGGGCATATTGAAAGGTATCATTTAGTTTAGTCTAAAAAGGAATGGCTAATGCATTGCAATGAGACAACAGAATGCTTAAAATGAGAAGGATTTTCAAGGCCAGGTACTGGCAAATGAGCAACTTGAGCTTCTAAATAGTGCCGATAAGACTGTAAATTGGTTCAATTATGTTATTATCTAGCGTAAAGTTATCATATTGTCCTATGACAGAGGTAATCCAATACTAAATATGCATAATAATATCACAATTCCAAAAAACAAAATCATTATGTAACAGCATTAACCTATAAAAACATCCACTACAAACAAATCCTCATTAACAATGGAATTCATACATATAATTGCAATATGGTATTAAAACTAGGAAAAATTAAAATAGTGGAAGATTTTTGTCAGTGGGGCCTCATGTATGGTCCTGGAGTACATTATGCTAAGTAAAACAGTGGCCACAGAAAAACAGGATTTATTTCACTCAGAAAAACATACATAATTTTAGTAGAATTTAAAAATGTTAACATTATAAAGGTGGAGTTCAGTATAAAGGGGTTAACAGAGTAGAAGCATAAGACCACTCTGTAGCCAAGCTCTTTCTATGTCCTGCCAGCCAGCTCCCAAATAATAGTGTGGAGACATTTTATGAATTATGAAAGCTCAGCCCTTAGCGTCAGCTTGTCCCACTAGCTCTTTTAACTTAATTTAACCTGTTTCTATTCATCTACATTTTGCCTTGGGGCTTTTTACCTTTCTTTCATTCTGTATGTCCTATTTTCCTGCTTCCTCCATGTCTGGTTGGCTGACCCCTGGCGTCTCCCTGGTGTCTCTTTTTGTCTCTTCCCTAAGCCTAAATTCCCCCTCCTACTTACTCTCCCTGCCCAGAAACTACACCTATACTTCTTCCCTCACTATTGGCTGTTCGGTTTTTTATTAGACCAGTCAGATGCCTTAGGCAGGCAAAGTGAAATAGCAACACATATTTACATAACTAAACAAATGTAGCACATCTTTGCATAGTTAAACAAATATTATACAATATAAACAAATGGAACACATTTTTTTTTCAATAGTTAAACAAATGCAACATATTTTTACATAGGTAAACAGATGTTCCACAACATTTTCCCCTTTTTGCCTAAATAAAAAGAAAGGTTTTATCTTTGACATAGTAAGACTATATACAATAATAAACAATTATCAAGTAAGAATTATATTTACAATATCCAGTCCATTTGCATTTGGCAAATTCAGAGAAAATATTCCATTATCTATCCTATCTTGGTGAGTCCAAAGTTGTATATCTAGTTTACTATCTATCCTAACTTGTATTACCAAAACAAAATTATCTTTTTAGAGCTCAAAACATTTTCTTAGATAAGCAATTTAGTCTTTTTTTGTTTCTCAACCTCATAAGGTTTACATCTCTTATATAAGTTTCTTTTCTGAATTTGATTACAAGGAAAACTATAACTATCTCATCTTCAACTCCCTCCATCAGAGACCTGAGAAAGATAAAATATAGAAGTGCAGAGCAAGCAACTTCCAAAACTACAGAAATGACTGAAGTAGAAGTCACCTAAGTCCTCTGTACCATTGGGGCATTCATCTTTGGCCTACAGGCCAAGAATATCTGACAGACTTTTCTGTGAAACAGGAATTTTGAAGGATTATTGCATCTTGTCTTGGCAATGTTTGGCAGTCTTTTTCCTTTGTGTCCTGCTTGTCCAATTTGAACAGCATTCTGTCAGCAGTCAAGGAAAGGGCAGTTCTTTGCACAAACGGCTAGCTTTGCCACAAATGAAAGCAAACTCCATATGGAGATTCTTTTATGTCTATCATCCTATTTTGAAGTAGAGTGATGCTACCAGGAGCAGACATGTCTCACTGTCATGAAAAGCCTTAGGTTATTAAAACATCTTAAATGTCACATTCTGTAGGTCTCTGAAGTGTTTGAAGATCACTTACCTATCTAAAATATATCTGTTTAACCTTGAAAACATACCTAACATAACTACAAGTTTGACCGTTGTGGATGACTATTAACCTGTATTTCTTAATTATCCTAAACATATAAGCCTTGTATTTTCCCATTACACAGAGCCCGGACAACAAATGTTACAGCTAGTTTTCTTGGGACTTGACTATTATCTCAGTTTTTCTCATGGTCTTGTGGGGATGCTATTGCCCCCAGACAACAGTAAGCAGTCTAGAGAACACAACGCCCACCCACTTTCTCAAGAGGTGGGGTGGGTGGTTTTTGATCATTTGGTGAGTTATGGATGTTTGTCATCATTTAGTGGGGATACAGGAATACAGGATGTGTAAAAACCTATTCACCTTAAAGTTCTAGTCATTGAAAGTGTATTTGAGTATAGCCACCATCAATGATATAAGCAGGAGGCAGTGTGTATACCTATTCCTAGCTATTGGGAGGCTGAGGCAGGACAATCTCACATCTAGGCCAGCCTGAACACTATCATGAGACCCTGATTCAAATAATAATGAAACAAAATAATAAAACAGCCTGGGACATGGTTCAGTGGTGAAGAACTTGCTTTGTCACACTTGAGGTTCAATGTGTAGCACCACAAAATTAAAAAAAAAAGGGAAAATTTTAAAGAGACACAGCTGGTAATTCCTCTGATTTGACCCCTACCCACCTGTGTATGGTTTACCCAAATAATTGAACCTCGTAAACATGCACAAATACTTTGAGTCAATCAAAAACTTGAAAATAAATAAAAATAAAATCCTGTACAACACTGAAGTGGATTGCTGTTTTGACACAGAAAGCAACACAGAGATGATTTTGATGAAGCATTGCCAGGCATACCTTGACTATATATTGCATAATTTCAGTATTACTTAATGATACTGAAGATCAATATAGTCAAAATCTTGGATAAAGACATGTCTGCTTTCTGGATCCCATTACCTGTGCTTGGATCAGATAACAATAAATATATAAGCACTAACAATTTCTTTGATTTTAATTCATCAACTACTCTTTTTTTTCTTTGGTTTTCTGAGATAGAGCTTCTCTGTGTAGCCCTAGCTGTCCTGGAATTCATCTGGTCCTCTGTAGACAAGGATGGCCTCAAGCTCAGAGATCCACCTGCCTCTGCCTCCTGAATGCTGAAATGAAAGGCATGTGCCACCTAGCTTACTGCTCTTGATTTTATTATTCACCACCAATAGCAGAGAAAGATATTTTTGTTTTCTTGTTTGTTTTCATCTTTATTATTTAGATTAATACTCTGATCATACATTTCATTTGATAGATTAGTATATAGCTCATAAAATGGTTTATAAAGGGTTTAAGTGATGGCATGGTGGTTTTGATGTATCTGTGCACTGATGATTTCTTGATTACATTTGGTCAGTTCATAAGTCAATATTTTATTTGCAAAAGTAAGTTGTATATCAGTCTTGTTTTATGGTTTCAGGCATTTGGCATCAGATTTCACTCAAAGTGTGGCAAATTCCTACTTTAAAAAATGAAGTCACAAGAACAAGACACAGCCTGAAACTTGTTGTTTTGTACAGTTTAGAAAACTTAGAACAGAGCCTAGCCAAATGTCCACATTAAGCTCTCACTGTGATCATACTTAAAGAAACACTTCAGTCTCCCACCATGATGGAAAAACAGAAATTGTCAACAGTATTCAGTTGTATAATGCTTATTAATCTACTTCTCAAGTCTCTGCATTTTAAAAAACTTTTTATTGATTCTTTTTGTATTTCACATCATGTGTAGTGATCTCACTCACCTCACCATCCCTTTGCATCTGTCCTCAGCTCTTGTCATACCTCCCCTCCCCTGAGATAAAACAAAAAAGATTGAAAAGAAAAGGAAAATAACACTCTACTCATGGAAGCTGTAGTATGCACAGTGAGTCACACATTATATCCTTTGGTCCACACATCTTTCTTTGCAAGTGTTCATTGAAATGAGACATTGATCTATTTCAAGGCCTCTGGGTTTTGCTACACTATGGACACTGGGCTTTCACTGGGACTACTCTGGGATACCTTGTTGTTGTCCTGCGTCATGGATATCCTGCAACTTTGGGGATGCAGAACAAGCCCCACCATATGCTCCAGCGGATCATAGATGAGGTGGTTGTTGGGATGGCCCAAATGATAGCCCTGGTTCTGGACCTGGGTAGTTGTTGAGTTGGTCAGCCTACTGGCTCTCCCTCATCATCAACACAAGGGTGAGCTTTCTAGTACTGTCCAGGCT
This sequence comes from Peromyscus melanophrys, assembly GCA_902168415.1. NCBI lineage: Eukaryota > Metazoa > Chordata > Mammalia > Rodentia > Cricetidae > Peromyscus > Peromyscus melanophrys. The sequence continues at coordinate 15,252 of CABHPR010127843.1, forward strand.
AGTTCACCCTACACAGTAAGCAGCAAGGAGTGGAATCAGTTCTCCTACTCTAAAACCCTTGGTCGATTACCTACACATATACACCAGGACCAGCTCTACTGTGTTGATAAGGGTCTGTTCTCCTAAGTGCTGTAGCTGGTGAGGGGCAGGGTCAGTTCTCTTGCCTGCTGCAGGTGTCTCAAGGAGAGCAGGGGAGGGCATCTTTCCCTTTCCTTTGTAACCACTTAGCAGACAGGAGTTCGGGGGCAGAACTTCCACTCTGATGACCTCAAAGCAGGCTCACCCACGCCCCCACCAACTGGGTCAGTACTACTACGTTGCTCAGGTAAGGTGCAGGACCTGCTGTCCAGAGTGTTGCAGCCAGTAACGGGCAGGGCTAGCCCTTCCACTCTCATGACCCAGGGGCCTCCTCTCCCACCTGCAGCAGGAGGTAAGGGGTGAGGGGTAAGGGAGGGCTTCTCTCCCTCACCCACACCACTGCATGACAGACAAGTAGTAGGGCCAGCTCTCCTACCTTCCTGCCCTTGGGGCTGCTCACCTGTGTACCTACCATCCGGATCAGCATTACTGTGCTGATCAGGCAAGGTGTAGGCTCTACTTTCTCAGTGCTGCAGTCTGTGAGGTGCTGGGTCAGCTCACCACTTCTCATGCTCTTGGGGCCATCTCTCTTACCTGCTACAGGTGGTGAGGATCAGGGGGACAGTAGAGGGCATCTCCCCTCCACTCATGCTGCCATATGGCAGAAGAGGGGCAGGACTGGATCTCCCATGCTCACATTTTATGGGCTGGCTCACCACTGCCCCTGTCAACGGGTCGGCTCCACTCCACTGTACTGCCCAGGTGAGGTGTCAGCCTGCTGCAGTTGATGAGAGGCTCAGTCAGTTCTCCCTCCTGCCACAGTTGGCAAGGGGAAGGGGGGGGCATCTTTCTCTCACCCATGCCACCACATGACAGACAAGAGGACCTGAACCAGTTCTTCCACTCTCACACCCTTAGGGTCGGCTGGCCCATGCACCCCACCAACAGGGTCAGCTCTGTCATGCTGCGCAGGTGAGGTGAGGGAACCATGCTCTTGATTGCTGCAGTAGATGAGGGGCATGCCAAGTTCTCCCTAGTGTTTCAGCCATCGAGGGGTGGGGCCAACTCTTTGCAGCCCTATTGTCTCAGCCAAGCACATCAACACAGACCACAGCTAAGGAATGATCATGGACGCAGACATGACCCTTGGCAGCAGCCCAAGCCCAAACATCAGCACGGACCTGGGTGGCATGCAGGCAACTCACCTCAACCCATTCCTCACTGCCTTCACCTCTTCAGATCTGCCTCTCTCCACAGTACATGTACCATTCTGTCTTTTTCTCTTTCTTCCATACCCCACCTTACATTTGCCCATCATAATAGAGCCTAACCACTCAGTACCACAAGGTGATGGGTGGGCCCCTGTTATCTTCTCCCAGGCTAGGGTGGAGAAACCCAGGCCAGCATGTGGATCTTTGTCTCCCACTCAGTCTCTAAGTCTGTGCATTTTAAATGTAGTGTTTGAACCATATTTAGATAATAGGTACTTACATTTTAGAGCTCAAGTTATTTTATTTTTTGTTTATTTATTTTAAATACATATTTTCAATTTCTTATAAACATTAAATCCTATTTATTTTGTGTGTCTGTATATTGGTATGTGTATGTGTGTGTATTTATCTATGGAGTTCAGATGAGGGAATTGGCTACCCCGGAGCTGGAGTTACAGGCTGTTGTGAGCTAGCTACTCAGTGTGGATGCTGAGAACTGAACTCTGACCACTTCCATAAACAGCCAGCTTATTAAACACTGAGCCATAGCTCTTGCAGAACATTTTTAATTTTCTGTTTTCCGTTTCTGAAACTAACTTTACTGTTTTTTCTTTATCTCTGGACAGCTTGACTACATTTTAAAATTCTAGTGTTATTTATTGTGATTTTGAATTTATCATCACTCTGCCTACCTTTTAAAAATAATGTCTATAGCTCTGTCTATGAAGTCACTCATGTTATTACGTTAAAAGCTCTTGTAAAATAGAAAATTATCTCCCCCCTTCGTTTCTTTATTTTCTGCTTTTTATATCAAAGTTCTATTAAGCACGTTCTCTCTCTCTCTCTCTCTCTCTCTCTCTCTCTCTCTCTCTCTCTCT
>CABHPR010127844.1:1610-11629 GCA_902168415.1 Peromyscus melanophrys
AGTGACCAACTACCATCCTTCCTTATAACTTCTGAAGTGACCAACTACCATCCCTCCTTATAACTTCTGAACAACCCCCCCACCCCCCATCATCTATGTAGCTCTCTGAACAGGTACTTTTTGCTGTCTTTTCCTGTGTAAGCAAGAAGACCAGTGGTGGATGCACATTTGCTTTTAATGGTAAAGACCAGATTTTGTGAACTTAAAATCTTTTGCCTCTCCAATGTTCTCTGGTTCCATTGAGATATAGCTGTGGGCTCTCACTGTAATTCATGAATTTAAAAATAGTTCCAAAACCCAATGGAAAGGAACAGGGTACAGAGTTTCTCTCCCCATATTCTATCTGATTTATGTTATTGGCAGGGGTAGGGGACATTTGCTTTCACAGACATTTTGAGAAAACTGGTTTTTAAAGACTCTAAATTCTGTTCTGGTCTATATTTTTTACTGGGAGCATCTGAAGAGGATGTTTTGTTCTCACTGGATTTGAGTGGGAGATCAATGAAGTGAGAGCGTGGCATGTGAATTCTACCAGAACCCACTTGGGAGGCTCTCAGTCTCTCACTGTTCCCTCAGGACATCAAGACTTCCAATACATGAACTTTGTGTTCACGCCCCAGGATGCATCTCAGGGTAAACTGTGAAACTGTCAGAGTCCCCAGCACTAAGAGTTGACCTTTGGGAAAAGAGGGAAGATAAGGAAAAGCAAACCCCAATTCTAGCCTTGGCTTTGCCATTAAACATTAGCAAGGGCTCAGCAAAGCACTCCAGCTGCTGTGTGTTACAGGCATTCTCTCTCCTTCCCACTTCTTTTCTTTTCTCCTTCCCCTTCCCCTTCCCCTTCCCCTTCCCCTTCCCCTTCCCCTTCCCCTTCCCCTTCCCCTTCTTCTTCTTCTTCTTCTTCTTCTTCTTCTTCTTCTTCTTCTTCTTCTTCTTCTTTATGTGTGTGTGTGTGTGTGTGTGTGTGTGTGTGTGTGTGTGTGTGTGTGTCCCTTTGTACTTACATGTTTTGCATTAGGGTGAACACCAAGCAAAAAAGTGAAGCTACTTCCTACATACCTTCTCTTTCCCTCTCTTTCACATCAGCCAAGGTGGCTGTCAATCCCACACCCCAGCCCTTATCCATGTATCCATGTGTCATTACTAATGTTAGACTGTCTTGCCCTTCTCTGAACCAAATGCTAAGAGTTCCAAAGGACTAATTTGAAAAGGATGCTGCCCCTTGAATGAGTGATATTGAAATTATGATGACTAGGGTTTGATGACCTTTGTTCTAACACTAGGGTTTCTGGAAGAATACTATGTAACAGAACATGTTAATAACAAGGCAGAGATGTGGTACTTCATGCCTGTAATTCTGTATCCACATGCTGAATGAAAGCCTGGTGGAGTGAATCTCCCACGCAACATCCTGCACATCTCTGCATCTTTCCTTACAGCTGTTTCCGAGGCTACAGATGCAAGAGGAAGACTCCATAGCTCAGCTCTAACTCATCATCTGACCCAAACTTGTACTTCCTGCATCTTATTAGTAAGGGTTTGAACAGGAGTTGAAAACTGGACACTTGGTTGTGCTATCTGGGGACACTGTGGAACTTTCAGAAGATGGGACCTTACTGGAGAAAGTAAGTCACTCAGGGGTGGGCCTTGAGGTTTATATCCACTTCCTGTATATCCACTTCCTGTCCTCTCCCTGTTTCCTGATTGCCTCCTCCATGCAACCATCCACTTCATGTTCTTGCCACCACGCCCTACTGGCCATAATAGACTTTATCGCCTCACACCTGGACCAAAAATAAACCTCTCCTCTGGGAAATGTTCTTGTCAGAGGTCTGGCCACGTCAATGGGAAAGTGACTAATGATGTCATCTATCTGGTTGTCTGGTCATATCTGCTCCATACTGCCATTACCCAATTGGCCACCAATCCCTAGTCATGTATCATTTGCTTCTCTGGCCCCAGTCTCCATTACTGACTGCTGCTGTCTTGGTAGAAGACACTAAAGGGCCCCTATATCAAAGCGTCTATTCTCTCTGGTCAAGGTAAGTCCCTCCTCTTCTGTTATCTACTCTGCCTACCTAGCTGGCCTTCAAAACATTACACATCAACAGTGGAATCACACTCATCTTTTAAGAATACACTGCTGAATAGTGTTTTGAACTTAGATTTATGTCTAACATGGCCTAAAACTAAAAAGAAGTCTAAACATGACATAAAACCTGGAAGGTGTTAAGTGCAGTTACTGGAAGGTGTTAAGTGCTAAGCTGGGGGACATGCCGTTCAAGCCACCATGCATGCGTGGCACTCTCCAGCACTAGGCATGCTAGCAAGTACAAACACCTGGGAAGGTCTGCACTGTAACTCAGGGATGTGCTAATTTTCTCAGTATTCACTAAGAAAAAAGTCCTCTGTAAATATGGAATAACATCCCGGGTCCATCTCTTAGCCACACCAGAAGAGCACAACATTTTGAATCCTATAACACCGAGGAAAGGAGGAAGATGTGCTGTGAAGATTACGTGTGGGTAGACTGGGTAAGGAGCACCATTACCAAGCCTGTCTGAAATGCCTTGCCTAGACTCAATAACCTAACACATCAACCTTGGGATACCTCTAAGCAGTTGACAAATGTCTGTGGCCTCTTTGTCTATGCCTTTGAAGGCCAGCAAAGCATGTTTGTACAGAACAAATCATCCCCTATAAATCCAGAAGGGCCTCAATGCCTGATTACTGATGTTTCAGCTTTGAGCCAGAGGCGAAAGTCTTCAGGAATGTGAGCTCACCAACACCAAACCCTATCATTCCATCAGCACCAGCCTTGGCTGGGAGACCAAAGGAATGCTCATTACATGACATGAACTACATGATAGACTTACACCCCGACAGAGCACAACCAGCATAACTCCCTCTGTCAAGACACACAGTCATCCAAAAGGAAGGTGTCAATACCGTCCATGCAAATAGCACAGAGGCCCCGGGTTTCTATTGCTGAGATGAAACACCATGACCAAAAGCAAGTCGCGGAGGAAGGGTTTATTTGGCTTACACTTCCAGATCACAGTCCATCACTGAATGAAGTCAGGACAGGAACTTGAACCTGGAGGCAGGAGCTGATGCAGACCTGGGAGGGGTGCTGCTTTCTGGCCTGCTTCCTCTGGCTTGCTCAGCCTACTTTCTTATAGCACCCAGGACCCCAGCCCAGGGGTAGCACCACATACAATGAGCTAGGCCCTTCTATCAATCACTAATTAAGAAAATGCCCTACAGGCTTGTCTACAGATCTCATTTTCTCAGTTGAAGTTCCCGCCTCTCCAATGATGCTAGTTTGTGTCAAGTTGACATAAAACCAGTCAGCACAACTTTGTAACTCAGATGAGACAGCAAATACATGACGTCAATATGAACAGACACCTTCTTTTCGTAAAGCAAGAGTTAAAGGGTCAAAGAGTCACAGCTGTCTGTGACTCCGGAGCACACAGCAATCATTGACTGCAAGACTGCAAAGGGATGTGAGGCAGAGGCCTGGTTGGCCAGTGAGCCCTTGCCAAAGAGGGAATTTCAATAAAGGCGGGGCTTGAAACTGGATCCAATCATGAGTCAGTTTGGGAGCTGGAAAGGAAGATAGGCCAAATTACTGAAAATCACAAAATTCAGCGAATTATTTCTCAGTCTTAGGAATTTAGGGCTTGACAAACCCCATCAGGATACAATTATGGGAAGACGGATGGCTACTTCTTGAATATGGTAATTTTCGTTGTTTTGGGTTGTCTTTAAGCTGTGAGCATTTCCTCATGATGTTGCTAAGAATTATGACATACACCAGAATACAATTTTCTAAACAGCTTTTAAAAAAAAATGACAGTTGCAGTTTTACATTTCTGGCTCACGCAATGAGTTTGCAGAAATTCAAACCTTGGCTGATGGTTTTTCCAAACCCATTTGATGCTATCATTTGCCTCTGGCACAATTAATAAAATATGTTCCCAATAAATCTGGAGGCTTACAAAGACACTGTCCCTACTTCTAAATGAAATGGACTCAGAGGCTTCCGGGACACTAAGCCCGGGGATGAGTAGTGCGGTGATTCACATGGAGTGTGTACGGGACGCAGTGGCCTGGACCCCTGGCCTGTCCAGCGCACCCCTGAGGGGTGGTGACACTAACAGCGCCACCACCGAGTAGCCTGTCCTTTCCTGGAGAAAAGGTCATGACTTATTTGAAACAGTGAGTCCAGGAAACACCATGCTTCCTGGAGGGGATGATGGGCAAGCGAGGAGCTGGAGGTCAGCTTCATTAGAGGGCACTTCCAGAGAGCAATAACTGAGCAAAGAAGCTGCTCCCAGAATGTGGGCCAGGGTCCTAAGCTAAATGAAAAAGAGGAAAAGGAGAAAGCAAGCAGAGTGCTTCCTGATCTACCCGATTACGAACACGAAGCCTCATGCACCCCCCACCACACCCTTCCCCACCCATTATGGGCTGTATTCTCAAACCATGAGCTAAAATAAACCTTTGCTCCCATAAGATGCTTTCAGTCTGGTGTTTGTCACAGCCACAGAAGACTAGCTAAAACACAGACAGGCTCAATATTACTGAGCTGAGGCCTGTCAGCCTCGGCTTCCCCCTGACTGACTGAGGAGACTCTCATCTGAGACTGCAGGTCACAGGCTAAATTAACTCACAGAAAGGAAACAGCACAAACCTACTAGAAGCTAGTGAGACCCTTGCCTCGGTCCCCTGTATTCTAAAAATGAAACCTGCAGACACACAGACTCACTCTGGGACATGTAATGGTCCTCCGCAGCTTTGTCCTCATGCCCATCATAGTCTCTGCTGGACAGCTGCCTGTTGGCTGTCTCCAGTCGGTCTACAAAGAAGAAATGAGCCCAAGTCATCACACCACGGAGAAATATGGTCCGTACCAAGAGCTGAGTATGAAGAGAGAGGTGATCAGGCAGGGCCACAGACTGAGCGGTTTGGGGGTATTCGCCAAGCTGTCATAAGAAAAACCTTGTAGGGCTGGGAATGGGCTCAGTAAAGTTCATCCTCACAGCATAATGACTTGAGTTTGATCCTAGCGCTCATGTAAAAGCTGCATCTGTCATCCAACTCTGGGAAGTGGAGACAGGAGGACCCCCAGGGCTTGATGGTCAGCCAGCCTAGTGATATCAGCCAGTGCCTGGCTCAGCAAGAGACCTAGTTTCAAAAAAAAAAAAAGAAAAAAAAAAAAAAAGCAGGGTGAGGCTGGTCAGACAGCCCAGCAGGTAAATAGGCTAACCATGAAGGCCAGACTACTTGAGTTCAATTCCCAGACCCACAACAAAGCCAGATGTGGTGTTTGCATCCATAACCCCAGTCCTCTTGTGGAGAGACAAGAGTATCATCTACAAGTTCATCAGTCAGGTAGCCTGGAGCATGAACTACGGCAGAAACAGCGAGAGACCGTAGGTCAACAAAGTAGAGAAAACCAACGCTCAAAAGTTCTCCTCTGGAGTAAACACACACACACACACACACACACACACACACACACACACACACGGAGAGAAAGAGACACACAGACACAGACACACACATAGAGAGAGAGAGAGACAGAGACAGAGACACAGAGAGAGAGAGACAGACAGATACAAACACACATACACACAGACACACACAGAGAGAGAAAGAGACACACACACAAAGACACAGAGACACAGAGAGAGAAAGACACACACACACACAGACACACAGAGAGAGAAAGGGACACACAGACACACATACACACACACTCACACACAAAGCCACACAGAGAGAGACACACACAGACACACACACACACACACACACACACACACACACACACACAGACACGTAACAAAATTAAAAATAAGGTGGAGAATGGCCATGGAAGACCCCTGACAGTGATAGCATCAGAGACCAGGTCGCACCTCGGAGATCTCTGTTGAAGTCATGAAGTCTCCGTATCTCGCCTTCTAGCTTATTTCTCATGGCCTTGTCCAGAGACTCACGCTTGGTGGTGGACTTGACCAGGCTCTCATAGGCTTCCGAAATCCTCTGCAGTTCTTTTTCAAACTGTAAGAAAGACCTCGCATCAACGTGGCATTTGTGACAGGGGTCTGCAACGCTGGCTGCACAGCACCCTGAGTGTGAGGCTGCATCTTCACGGATGCCTGTCTGGGTCTCCAGTTTCACACCTACTCCAGTTCGCTCCTCCTCCTGCCCTGGAAGAGCTTCTGTGACCCTGTAGAGACAGTCTCTCAAATCTGGCCATGCTGTCTAACGTCACCCAATAAAGTCTCCCAGGACTGACAGGAGTCAGGGATGCATCTAAGTATAACTGAAATGTCCCTTTTAAAAGATTTATTTGCTTATTAGTGTGTGTGTGTGTGTGTGTGTGTGTGTGTGTGTGTGTGTGTGTGTATCCAAGGAGTCCAGAAGAGGGTGTTGGGTCCCCTGGAGCTGAAGCTCCAAGAAGATGCGAACCACCCAATACGGGTACTGAGAACTCAGGTCCTCTGTGAGAGCATCAAGCACTCTTAACCACTGAGCCATCTCTCCAGCCCCTAAATATCTTATTTTTGTATTATCATTTATAATGATTAATGAAGTTGCAATTTCACATAAGGAAGCTATTAAAGTGAGGGAAAACTCAAGAATTCCGACTAAAACTCAAACTTCCAAACTCTAAGCACATTGTCCTTCCCAGAGACCCTGCCCCTGTCTCCAGGCCAGGCTGGGCTCATTACGGACTGTTGTCTGTGGAACAGCTCTATGGAGAATGAACCTAACTGTAAACAGATGTGCAGTAGAAAACCTCTTCATGTGAAGGACTGTGAGGGATGGGATTGAAACTGTAGGTGTGAGCTCATTTGTTCGTATCTTACCACGAATCCATGGAGCCTTTAACCTACTGTGAAGACAGATCCAGCAAGTAGCTGGCACTGTCACAATGGGAGCCCAGCATGGTAGCGTTTCCAAGTGGAAATTCACAACTTGTAGCACAGTGTTGCGTAGACCAGATGACAGCCAGGACATGGGACGAGTCTAGACGCCCATCCAACAGACAAATGGGTAAAGAAAACGTGATTTAATATGTGCAGCTTTATTCAGCTATAAAGAAAAATGAAATTATATCATTTGCAGGGAAACGGTGTTAAGTGAGGTAAGCCATACTCAGAACCACACAACAATGTTTTTTTCTCATAACTGACTCTAGTTCTGTTTTTTTTTAAATTTATGTGTATAGAATGAAATGTGAAGGGGCTGTTTGCGGGAGAAAGGGACTCATCGGAGGGGACAAGACTTTGCAGTGGGGTAAAAGGACTGTAAGCAAAGGTGTCAAGGTGTGTGAAGATGTTAGGGTGAAACCCACTGGTCTGTAAGCCAACTGACATAAGTTGTTTAGATGAACAGAACAACAACAAAAAAGAACGAAAGACACGCACACGTGGAACTCAGGTGACTGCTGAAAGCAGAGCCTTAAGCTCTGGGGTAGAAAAGCCCTTGTGGCATCACCCTCGTCACCAGAAGGTCAGAGCCATGTTTTCAGTCCCTCCATGGAGCAGACATGTCATCTAAGGGGGGGTGGAGCTGAGAGAGCAAGGTTCCTTTGGGACCATGATTCTCCCTTCGGCCTCCTTATGTAGGAGTTGGCTCTTTCCTTCACCCACTCTTCAACAATGCCTTTCTGCTTCTTCCAGACCTATCAGGAGTGGCTGGTGTGTCCTGAATTGTGTTCGTAGTATAGCTGCCAGGGATACTCCTTCCTCTGAATTGTGTTCAAAACAGGAAGTGCCAAGACAGGCCGTCAGACTCATAAGATCTCTATGAACATCCTTGTGCTCAGAAAAGAAACCCAAGCATCCCATGGTGTCCCGCCAAGGACAGCCCATTATTTACCTCTCCCCTTCCCGCGGCCCATCCAATTACCTCAGCATGTCACGTACCTTGTGCAGCTTGTCGGCGTTGTCATAGCAGCCCTGAAGCTCCTGGTGAAGCACACGATTCTCCTCTGTGAGGATCTCCACCATTTGCTGGGCTCGCTCCACAATCGCAAAGGCATCTGGTCCAAGCGGCTGGCTGGGGGAGGCCGGTGGAGGCTGTGGAGCTGCCAGGCTCATGGGAAGCGGAAGAGGCAGGGAGACGGAGTGCAGAGGCCCACTGATGGAGGACGTCTGAGAGGACATGGGACTATGCTGCTGCACCGTGGATGGAAAGGGGAGCTGGCATGGCCGGCTGTGAGGGAAGAGAGGACCCGGCATCAGACTCCAGAGGAGGTATGGGGGAGGAAGGAAGGTCACCAGCACAGGCAGTGACCGGGCTCCCTGGGCAGGGGCCACCCATTGCACTTCCCCACACTCAGCTAAGCAGCAGGTTCAGGCTCAGGCATTTGTCATATTCCTCTCACCAGCACTGGCTACTGGGACGACAGTGGACAAGCCAGTCTCTGCTCTCTGGGAGAGACAGGCAAGCCACACTAGAATTAGACAAAGCTGAGAGTGGAGTCCGACCCTCCAAAGAACGGAATTCTGGAGAAGCCATTTCTACGAGAGAGGTCAGGGAAAGAGTCTCTGACAGGCAGGAGTTCGGGCTGAAGTCTGTAAGGCAGCCAAGAGGGAGCAGTGGCTTGGATGGAAGGTGAAGTGGGGGAAAGGTGTGTTTCGGATAGAACTGGCCAGGGCACAAGGCCTGCGGCCGGCGCTAGCACCAGCTGGCATCACTTGGCAGAAGAAAGCAAACCCATACAAAGCACTGTAGGCAGACAGCCATGCTAGGCAGGGGTGGGAGGGCCTGTGGCAGCCGCAGCCACGCCTCTGGAAGGGGCCAGTCGGGGCTGCCTTGCTAGGAGGGGTGTGCAGGAACTCGGTGCACAGAGCAGAGCCCAGGAAGGAGGTCTGGGTGTGGCCAGGGGAGAAGCTGTGTGTATATGAAGGATGAGGAGATAAAGGGAGAAGATAAAATATTACTTCTAGATTTGGGGCTTAGTGAGAAATGGGTAGTGGTATTAATTAATCAAATAGAAAGGTACAGGCAAAGATCGATGTTCTGATTTGTCTGTTCTGAGGTCTAAACATCCAGACTTCAAATCTAGCCTGATGACCAAAAAAACACCCAACAGCTTTAACGGCTGAATTCCTGGTGTTGGGTTTCAATTTGTCATCACGAATCTCCACCTCCTGTCTCTATCCCCCCAAATTCTGCCTTCACTATCCTGTTAACCTGTCTCATGAGAATCACCGTGTTTTCTCTCAAGCTAATCGGCAGCTCCTCACAGCGACCTCATGGGTGTAGGAACAAGCAGCACACTAAGTCTCGATGTCTGGTTCTCCCATCCCTGCTGCCTGGGCTTAGTGTAAGGAGCACCACGGAGACAGGCAGGCACATGGGTTATCACTCCAGTGCCGAGGAGCAGCCTGCCCTCACCAGAGACAACGTGGTGGTGGGCCACCTTCACAATAAACACTTCCTAGTTACAGAGACCAGAGCGGGAAAGAGGGCATGCGAGACCACCTTTCTTGAGAAATATAGTGAATATGTTTCTAGGCTGTAATTGACAACTTGTGAGCCACTTTCCCCTGCTGGATCGTAGTAGAGCATCTCACCTGACACACACCCCTGGAGAGCACCAGCTGTGCTCCATCACTGTATCCTCATACAGAGCCAGGCCTGGAGCACTCGTGAGCAGCTCTCAAAGCTTTATGATGGCTAACAGCTCCTCAGCACTTCCTATATCCATCCACCATGGTTAGCCTGTGCTACAGGCATTGTCTCATTTTGATCTTTATAAAATAGGTATCAGGCTGATGAGATGGCTCAGTGGGGACAGTTGCCTGGCCACCAAGGTTGATGACCTGAGTTTGTTCCCAGGTCCCACATGGTAGGAGAGAAGCAACTCCCACAGGTTATCTTCTGTCCCTCACACATACACAGCATGGCACATGTGCCCTTGCACACACCTGTATGTGTACCCAGACACACACACACACACACACACACACACACACACACACACACACACA
>CABHPR010127844.1:11639-30111 GCA_902168415.1 Peromyscus melanophrys
ACACACACACACACACACACACACACACACACACACACACACACACAGTGTTTGATAAAACAGAGGCCAGAGAGAGTCGAACATGGTTTATGCCATGTAGACCTTCACCACCTTACTGAGCACTCATAAGAATAAAAGTAGGCTTGGCTGGCCTGTTCCCCTAAGAATACAGGTTCAGAAGGTTAGCAGGTCTGGCTCCTTTCTCAGATGACCAAAAGAGCCTTGAAATGCCAAAGGTGTGAACTGTTTCTGTCTAGTGAACTGGTTTTTCTTAATATATCTGAGTAAGAATTAGAATTAAAAGCCTTCCCTTCCCCAAGGCCACGGTCAGGTAAGAAAAGCAGGGACAACGTGATCTGGAAAGCAGTGTCCTGAGAGACACAGAGGCACAGGGCTGGCTCTGTCAGGAATGGCCTGAGCCATTCTTTTTGGCTGGCTTCCAGGATGTGTACCTGAACCTCCATCGTTGTCCTAACCCCCCCCCCCCCCCCGCCATGACCTGCTACAGCCAGCCTTATGCTATTTCTACTCTCGAATTTATACTTTAATATTACTTAATATTCTGTGTATGTGCCTTTTCTTCTATCTCATTATTAGTGTGCAACTTTTCCAACGAAAGACGCTTACGACTCATAGTGACTTGACATGCAGTCCTTTCTGTTAATTGATCTAATCCCCAGCTCTGAGACCAAGTTGGTTCCTATTTGCTTGATTGCTTTTCAAAGAAGAGGCAAACTTTCTACACTGTGTGATGAAGGGGATAACCCCTTCCAATCATCCCCTTCCAATCACAATCACTTAGACCTGGGATCATGAAGACACCTACACAATAGATGTGACTCTGCTCTTCCCCTGTGTTACTCTGTCTGGAGAAACAGGTTGTCAGTAACATGTTCCTCTCAACATAGAACAGCCTTCGAAGCATATTAAACAAGTCTTTACATTCTCCCAGCAAACAGCTGTGGCATGAATAGCGCTGATTTAATCTGCGTCTCACTAACCTGGGCATCCACTGTTCCCACACCAGGTGCAGCATTGTTCTATTTCATAAGTATGCAAATTAAGGCTCTCAGGATTTACAGAGAACCACAGAGCTGACATTCTGTCCAAAGTTAAAAACACTTCCCAAACCACACACTCCCACCACACCAGGGCCCCTCTGTCAGCACCACAGAATGGAGGCAAAAAACTAGAGCCACTTCAGGGCACTGCCAGGACACATCAGAACATGTTACCAGTCTCAGATCTCACTCCTGCTTGTCTAAATCAGATGCAGAGGTGGCTGAGCACGAGAAAGGCATCAGAACGTAAAGATGAAATAAGAAGAAAACATCTCGATGGTTTTTAGACTGATTACTTGCTGAAAGATAATATTTTAGATACTGGATTAGCTAGAGTGTGAGGAGTCTGTTGTTTGGACTTTGTTATATCTAAGTGCTACATACATATTTGTTTGTGTGATTTGGGGGCATGTGTGTCTGTAGGCCATAGGTCAATGTCCAGTGTCTCTCCTGAGTCACTCTCTGCCTTCAATTCTTGAGACAGGGTTTCTCACTGAACCTGAAATATGTCGATTCATCTGGGCAATCCTCCCATCTCTGCCCTCCAGGCTGAGGTTACAGGCAGGCACTACCACGCCACGTTCTGGGGATCCAAATGCAAAATTTCAAGTTGTGCAGCAGGCATTTTACTGAATCATCCACTCAGCACAAACATGTCTTTCAAATGTTTTAAGTGAATCAACACATAGACTTCTAAATAAATTTCATCTGTATCTTTTCATATTTTACAAAGGGGCTGGAGAGGTGGTTCAGTGGTTAAGTGCACATTCTGCTCTTGTAGAGGACCAGAGTTTGGTTCCCAGCACCTACATTGAGTGGCTCACAACTGCATGTAACTGCAGTTCCAGGGGATCTGGCGCCATCTTCTAGTCTCTGTGGGCAACCACCACATGTGGCGCACACGCGCACACACACACACACACACACACACACACACACACACACACACACTTTAAAAAATAGAAAGGTGTTAAATAATTGTCCAAAGCAGAATGTATGAAGGTTTCCAACTGAAGAGATGACCAGCATCCAAATTACAAATCCTAGTTTCTCAAAATAGATTAGTTCAATTAAATAGTACATCTTAACCATGAGAAGAAATCGGATGAGTACTCTAGAGCTTTAGATATTCCAGTATGTTATTTCACAAACTAATACAAGTTCAAATTAATAGAGTTTTAAAATAAAAAATATACTATGAAAGGGGACACTGGAAAGTTTTATATGACATACATGTCCATACAGTATTTCTATCACATTTTTATTATGCGTACATGCCTCTGTATGTACATGTGTATGTACATGCGTGTATGTGTTGTACAGGTGTATGAATGTGCTGTGCATGTGTATGTATATATGTGTGCATGTGAATGCATGTATGTGTATGTCCATCATAGCACATGTGCAGAAGTCAGAGGATAACTTGAAGAGACAGCTCTGACCTTCCACTTCAGGTCAAGTAGGCTTGGTGGCTAGTGCCTTTCCCTGCCAAGTCATTTCACTGGCCCTGCCCTGTACTGCTACAGGACCAAACTGCACACACACCAAACAGCCTCCCCTTGGAAGCCGATCCAGAATCCAGTGGTAAATGCCCAGCTGTCCCCATATGGCCTCAGACCGTGAATGCGCAGAACGGGAAGTGCATGCTACATTCTGTGCACTAGACTCTATGTATCTACAGGTCAGTCGTTACAAAAAATGGTTTGTCTGACTGACAAACATCTTGTGAAATACAGCAGGAAATAAAAATTAGTGGGAAAACAGATGAAGAATGTGGTTAAATAGTTTACAAAAGAGAAAGTGAAACCATCCAAATATGTAGTTTCCAACATAAACCTTAACAGAAATAAAAACTGAAGCAAGTTTTGAATGTATCTATTAATAAGTCAGCACAACAAGCATTTACGCAACTTTTTTTTTATCTTTCAAGAGTTCTCTTGGGACTCTTGTTGTGTCTTCTTTGTTATGAGACAGAATCTTACTGCATAGCCCAACAGACAATAAAAGGGATTGTCTCCAGTTAGTGGAACTATGGCTCTTTCTTTGTTTCTTTTATTTTTTGCTATCCTTTTTCATTGGATATATGTAGCTAGTTTTTTAAAAACTCATATTATAGTTCATCTTCATCAACTTGACTAGATTTGGAGTCACCTAGGAGACACACCTTTGCATGTGTCTATGAGGATGTTCCCAGAGTAGTTTAACCAAGGAGAGACCCACCCTGAATGTGGGCAGCACCTTGCACAGACCAGGGGCCCAGACTGATAAAAGGGATAAGGAAGAAGCCAGCGAGGCATCTGTGTTCATCTCTCTCTGCGTCCTGACTGCAGACACACTGTGACCACCCACACCGTCTGGAAGCCACACCTTCCCCACCACGAGGAACTGTAGTCCTCAGAAAGCCAGGAGCCAAAAATAGACCCTTCCTTTCCTCAATTTCTTTCTTCTCAGTTATCTGGTCAGGGTGAGGAGAAAATAATCAATACAATTATTACCTAAGCCATACATGTATATTATATAAAAACTAGTAACTATAAACAAAATAATCAGCATTGTTATTTTAGTAATTAAGAAAAAGAAACAATGAGATGAAATAATAAAAAGCCACAAAAAAGAAAAAAATTCACACTTTTAAAGAGCCTTGCAGTTCACAGTATTTTCTCAAAACTTTCTGTTCCTTAAAGCAACGTAATGAATAGAGTGTTTAACACAGGTTGTATTTGAACAAGATAAACTAGCAGGAAAGATATACATATAACTTCTACAATAAACATGACATTTATGTCAGGAAGCAACTCGGTTGTTGTCTATACCATGACACAGACGAGGACGGTGGCCACAAAGGACACCCCTAATCCCAGCCACTCAACCAGCTGACTGGGGCAGGACTGCTCTGGCCTGGGAGTCCAAGGTCAAGCTGGGCAACACAACAAGACTCTCAAAGACACAATCAAGTAAGAAGGGATGCTGAGCTCTGCAAAGGGAAGGAGCAGAAGTCCCCACCTGTAGCCTCTGGTCCTGCGGACAACCATAGGTCCCAAGGCTTGACTCTCAGTCAACCAAACGCAGAATCCCTGCTGTATGGGGAAGTTGCCCCTGTTATGCATTACAGCTGGGGTTGTGTCAGGTTTCCTGGGAAAGTGACCTGAACTTGACCCCGGCTTCTTTAAATTCCCACAGAGAAGGGTTGTTTCTCAGGACACATGAAGGAAGTACTATACTTGGTGTATCCAGCCAGAATTCAGCCTAAATTACTAATTACTAAATTACTAAATTACTGAATTCCTTTTTTTTAAAAGACAGGGTCTAATGTAACCCTGGCTAGCCTTAAACTTGCCATGTAGCCAATAATGACCTTGGCTGAATTACTGACTTCCTGCCTCCACCTCCTAAGTGCTAGAATTACAGGTGTGCACCACCAAGGCTGGCTGATACTCCTGACAGCGAGTCTGACCTACGCAGTAGAACTTAAGTGAAGCTCCATGGCCTCATTTTCACTGAGGGAAATGTATAGTTTTCACTGAGCAGCCAAGGAGCCTGGTTTACCTGTGGGTGCCAGGCATTGGCTCATTTTCATGACTGTATAAACTACAAATCCTAATTCACCATTTCAGAAACACACTCCCCAAATCTCCCCCTCCTCCTTTTCCAGCTACTTCTGACTTACAATAAGAGGGACCTCCAACCTTCTTAGAATCCATCACTTGGCAAGCACAGCACTGGCCCATAGTCAGACCCTCCACGTCCACATGCAGAGGTACGTGCTCCTGCCAACTTGTCCTCTGGTTACACAGTTGTGATGGCCCATTTGTCACACACGCTCCTGAGCATGCCTCCCCTTGATTTCCTCTCCTCCATGGAATGCCATTTGCCATGTTCCCAGAGGGCATCTTAGTTAGAGCTACCATTGCTCTGATGAAACACCATGACCAAAGGCAACTTGGGGAGGAAAGGGCTTATTTCACTCACAAGTCTATATAACAGTTCTTCATCAAAAGCAGTGAGGGCAGGAACTCGCACAGGGCAGGAAGCTGGAGGCAGGAGCTGATGCAGAGGTCATGGAGGGGTGCTGCTTACTGACTTGCTCCTTATGGCTTGCTCAGCCTGCTTTCTTATAGAACACAGGACCATCCGCCCAGAGATGGCACCATTCACAATAGGCTGGGCCCTCTCACATCCACCACTAATTAAGAAAATGTCCTACAGGCCTGCCTACAGCCTGATCTATGGAGGCGTTTTCTTAATTCCCTCCTCTCAGATGACTTGAGTTTGTGTTAAGTTGACATAAAACTAGCCAGCACAATGACCCTGTACATCGAATTTCTAGGGAAGAAATGCACAATCATCTTGATAGAGACTACAGTAGCAGCACAATCTGGTCAAACTTGCAGCTTTCCCCAGCTACAGCACAGGACATCCACTGCCCATCCACTGAACTGAATGAGGAGGAAGGTGACGGTGATGCCATGTTTCTGATAAGAAGCAAGAAGCCAGCCCTGTGCAAGGAAAGCCACAGCTCCTGGCTTCTCGGAGCTTTCAGCAGCCTGGGGTAGGAGGCTGGGGCCAAACCCCACCTTCCCCTGCTTTACAGGTATCTATCTACCAAAAGTCAAGTCAGTACATTCACAGACGAGCAGAAGACCAACAAACAGGCGGCAGCCTTTCCTTTGTTTCTGGGAAGCTAGAAATCAAAGCCCCTCTGTTGAACAGACGTGACTGAGCCACGATGATGGGCAAAGACATGCTCAGGCTCAGCGGGCGGAGAAGAAAGGCTTCCAGAGTCCCTTCACCAACAGCTGCTCGCCTCTTCCTAAGGTGGTTCTTACTAAAACAGTCATTAGTCTAAAGCCAGTGCTGACCACATTCCACGACAGACCCCACTCAAATGGGAGCAAGCCGCAGACACCGCTGCAACTCTCTGCCCAGTCGCCCCACCCCCTCGTCCCTATTTCTTAAAGTGGTTGCAAAGGTTAAGGAAGAGAAGCCACACCAAGTGTCCGAGTACAGTAAGCCCTGGGGAAAACTCTGCCTTCCTGCCTCGGTGCTCCACAGCCCACTGAGTGCTCCACTAAGGTGACTGAATGCCATACATTTGTAATGGAAAATTGAAACAGATATTAGAGAAAACAGGTTTCAGTCTTACTTTATACATGATCCTGATTAAAACATATAAATCACAGGAACAAGAAATATTCAAGATCGATTACATCTAGCTTTGTAAATCCCATGTTTTACAATATTAATGGTTTATTGGGAAATACAAGATTAATATGTAATTGTTAGCAGCTCTAGTTTTCTTTTCCTTGTCTTTCTCTTCTTTCTTTCTCTTCTTTTCTTCTTTCTTTTTTCTTTCTTTCTTCTTTCTTTCTTTCTTTCTTTCTTTCTTTCTTTCTTTCTTTCTTTCTTTCTTTCTTTCTTTCAAAGCATAGACAGACTTCTTAGGAAAACAAAGTTGCATCTTGACTAATAGACTCCAAACTGCTCTGGTAGAAAAGCCCAGCCATGCCTGGACGTCATTCAGACCTTCATGTCCATTAACAGCGCACACTCCGTAAGCCACCATGAGTGAGTAGAATTAATAACCAAATGTTTGCTTTGGGGGTGGAGGGAGTCACCACCCTCACAAGGACAGTCCTGGTCTCATCTTGTCCTCGCTGTGACCCACTTTCATTTCCAGGTGAAGGAAAAGGAAACTGGAGCCCAGGAAGAACAGAGCCACCTCCTTGGAGCAGCC
The DNA here is from genome assembly GCA_902168415.1 of Peromyscus melanophrys. Taxonomy (NCBI): domain Eukaryota; kingdom Metazoa; phylum Chordata; class Mammalia; order Rodentia; family Cricetidae; genus Peromyscus; species Peromyscus melanophrys. Next base: position 18,435 of record CABHPR010127844.1, read on the forward strand.
CCCAGCCCTGGCTTCCTATTGTTAGTACTGTCCTCCTCGTGGCCGCTTGAGCTCATTCACAGAAGGGACCACAATGCTGCAGGACAGCTGTGTTTGGGACACTGACTGCTCTTAGCAGTTTACACAGGACTTAAAGGGGATGACATCGCCACCAAGAGCTCCCACTTCAGTGAGCCAGAGCAGGCGAAGAGCTCTATAAGTGACTAGGGCTCAGACTCTCGTCCCAAGTTCAAGCACACACTCTTCAGACCTGCCTGCAGGCAAGAAAGAGAAAGTCTCAAAACGTAATCGGTGGGGCCAAGTTTCTAGGTATCCATTAGATCCTAAGCAGGGCCTCTTGCAGCATCAGGCAGGAAGATGGCCGAGGTACCTCAGTCAGGGCCCATCCTGGTCCAGAAGTCTATGCTGCCTTGTATATAGCATGTACCCAATAGCCTGCAGCTTCCTAAGTCATCGCCATTACAAACGTACAACCCCCTTAAGCACCAGAAAAGGGAACTGCCCCATGAGACTCCTAGGAGCGTTGCTTGTCTCTTGGGTCATGCATAATGCTGCACACCACTGAGTCTCGGATTCAAACCCTGGAGTTCAGGCTCTGCGACACATGTCTGGAGCAGGCTGTGTGAAGACAGGTTTGTTTATGTAGCTGGCCAAAGGCTGTACTGCTGGAGCCAGGCTGGCTCGCCGCGGCTGTGTTCACAGAGTGGCCTTATAGCCCTGGGGCCAGTCTCAATGGCCAGTCTATTACGTCTTCTCAGATATTTTGATGTGGCATGGAAAGTCCAGTGCCAAGCTTAGCAGGGCATTCTAATCCTTGGGACGTTTTTTGTCTCTGACCTCAGAACTTGAAGACGAATGGTGCTCTCCCCAAATCACCAGGGTTACCTCCAGGAAGTGATTTGCTCCTCACCTCACATGATGACCCACCTCACATTATGGTTTATTGCCAAGAAATAAAGAGGGCCCAGGTTACATGCTGATAGAGATAGGCTCTGCAAGAGCACTGGCTGTTCTTATGGAGGACCGGGGTTCAATTCCCAGCACTCTCATGGTGGCTCACGACTATCTGTAACTCCAGTTCCTGAGAATCTGACACCCTCTTTGGGCCTCCAGGGCATTAGACACTCACGCAGTGCATAGACATACACCCAGACAAAACACCATACACATAAGTAAAACAAAACCATAAAAACTGTAGGCCAGCAAGGAAGAAGGAAACTTCATTTGGAAAGATTTTCCATCACTATCAAGACTTTCTAGAGGCTGAGAGAAATGTTTGGGGTGATCTATGAAATGGCAGTGTGATACAAACACCAGAAGTGTGACCGCTTTTAGGTGAAAGTTGAGAGAACTCCTGGGCTCCATCGCAGAGTCAGGCTAAGCCCATGCTGGAAAAATGCAATGGGCTGTTCATGAGGGCTCAGGGCCGGCCAGGCTGCTTCCCAACGGCCATTCCACACTGCAACGGCTCATCCTCATTTACACTGGATTTAGACCCACCCAGGAGATACACCTTTGGGCATGTGTGGGGTGTTTCCAGAGAAGCTTAGGTGAAGCGAGAACACACGGAATGTGAGTGGCACCACATTCCAGACAAGAACAAAGAGGGATTTAAGTAGAAAATCAGCTGAGTGCTGGCATCCGACCCCCACCCAGGGTTTCTGCACCCTGGTCCACAGAGATGTAAGGAGTAACAGGTCAGGCCATACCCCACCCCCTCCAATTCCGTTACACCTTCCCGGCCACGACAGAGACCATGCTCTCAAACCATGGGCCAAAATAAATTGTCCCTCCTACATGTTGCTTTTTGCCAGGTATTTGGTTATAGGAACAGAAACACAACAATCAAGTCCACCTAGAGTCAAATGTGTCAGAGCTGGGGATTTGGTGCCAGCACCCAGCCCCCTCCCAGAAGATGTAGAGCCAGGTGGATCCTGTGCCCAAACACTGGGGTCCCGTCAGGAGCGCTAGCTTATTCAGTTTAGACACCGACAAACCCTCTCTGATGACGACATCCAATAAAAGCAGGTGGTACCTGGCTTCTCAGGGACCGTGCTCTTCCCTTCAACGCTGGCCCCTCCCACATTCTCTCCCAGGCAACATGCCCACCTGCCTCAAACACATGCCAGTCAGAGTCCTTTCAGTTCTACTTCCCTGACTCTCTTAGCAGAGACCACTCCTCTACTCCTGGACACCCTCGCCAGTTCTCTGGACTCTGACCTTCCTGGAAAGGCCTCATGGGCCCCGTCTCCCCTGTCTAACCTGAACCACCACTGAAGCGTGTCACTAACCACCAGCATGCAGGGTCTGCTTGAAAACACCACACTTCTCACTCCTAACAGACTAACACTTACTCCTTGGCATAATGTCCAGAGAGCAAACACATTCTCTGTCACAGCTTTCCACACCTATCCCCTGGGCTCTGCACCATTCCGTGGCTTTCCTGCCTCTAGAGATGGCCTTTCCACCTCTACCTACAGCTTTTGTTAATCCTTTGAGACCCAGTCAATGCTGCCTCCTCTGGGAAGCTTCCTTAATCCTCCTCTGACTTCGAGTTTTTTTATCCTATCCAACCGAGTAGTACTTTCTGCATATTTCTACGCTGAACATCACAGTAACGGCAGCGGTGTGTTCTGATACTGGTTTCCCCACAGACAATGCTTCGAGGACCTTTGGGGAAGGGACCACGCCTGTATCTGTGGACCGAGGCTGCACAGAGGGCACCCACAGGAAGAAATGCTGAACCTGACCATCAGTCTGCAGGCACACTTACACTACAGTAAGATGAAAAAGAACAAAAGAGCAAGAAGCTGGATGCTGGAGCCTAGGCCCTGCTCCAGCAGCTGCAGGCTCTGCACCTGCGCAGATCTCCATGCTTTACCTTCATGTCTGCTGAATAAGGAGTGGGACTAAGGGACTTCCATGGTCTTGTTAATGCCTCCATTCTAGCATCCAGACTCTGTGAGTGTGTGTGTGTGTGTGTGTGTGTGTGTGTGTGTGTGTATGTGTGATGTGTGTGTGTGATGTGTGTGTGATATGTGTGTGAATGTGTGATGTATGTGTGTGTGATGTGTGTGTGTCTGTCTGATGTATGTGTGTAGTGTGATGTGTGTCTGTGAGTGTGTATGTGTGATGTGTGTGTGATGTGTTTGGTGTGTGTGTGTGTGTGTGTGTGATGTGTGTGAGTGCCCATGAAGGCATCTCTAAATTGTATGATGATAAAATTTAAAGGTAGGTATAGTGGTGCATGCCTATAATCCCAGCTTTGAGAGGCAGAGGCAAGAGGCTCATGAGCTGAAGACCAGCATAGGCTACCTAGTAAAACCTTGACCCAATAACCAGAGGAAGAGAAGGAGGGAGGTGGGAAGGGGAATTCGGAGGGGAGGGAATAGTCTATTAATATAACAGAAAAAACTACAAAACAATTTGATGGCTGGAGAGATGGCTGTCAGGAAAGCGCTTGCCTTACAAGCCACAGGGACCCAGCTCAGTACCAGAACCCACATCAAGAAAGCAGGCGTGACAGCACGTGCTTGTGTTGGGGAGGCAGAGACAGGTAGATCCCTGGACTCCCTAGCCAGCCAGCCTAGCCTAACTGGTGAATTCTGGATAGATCCTGTCTAAAATACAACAAAAAAAGTGGATGGTGCCAGAAGAACACCACCAAAGACAGCCAACTTTTTCCTGTGGTCGCCAACATGCACCTGTACATGTATAACCACATTCACACACACACACAACAACTCATTCCCAGCTGCCCTCTGCTAAGAACGGAAGACGCTCCTAGCTTCTGCCTTCCACGTATCTGAGCCCCCAGATGGCTTGTTAAATACTACAAACAAGAGAAAAGTTTTGATAAAAAGTTAAGGTGCCTCACAAGGACTAAACTACAAACACATGGCTGAGCTTTGCAAAGCTGAGTTGATAGTTACCTGGTGACCCCATACTCTGGGGGTGGCTGATACCTCAGGACGGCCACTTCTGTTCTCGCAGGCTGAGGTGCAGGGTAAGGTTTGACCATCTCATGGAGTACTCCAGGGTGCTGGTCACTGTAGTAAAGACCATGATCTTGGTTCTTGCTGACTGGGGACATCATTGGCTTGCTCTTGAAGGGGTATTCAGGTGGAGGGCCACGAGGGTCCAGTGCTTTCGAGGCAGGAGGGGCCGGGGATGGCCCTGCTCCAGCTTTGAAGCCCTTTCCATTTCCCGAGCTAGGGAGGTGTTGCTTAGCTCCATTCCTCTCCAGTGATAGCTGCATGATCCTCTCGCTGAGGGATCGGACGTGGCCTTGCTTCAGCTCTTTCAGGGCCTCGTCCTTGTGTGCTTGTCCGCTGTTGGCCCGGCTGACTGTGGGCCTCCCCTCCGTGCGGGACTTCTGACTGGTACCTCCGGCCATGTAGTAAGGGTGGCCGAGGGGCCCCTGTCCCTGCTGCTGCTGCTGCTGTTGCTGCTGCTGCTGTTGCTGCTGCTGCTGCTGTCCCCTGAAGAACTGAGACTGGGCCTTGGCCTCCTCATATGTGGGCAGCTCCTCATTGTTCTGTTGAGGCTGAGTGGAGCGGACCTGCTTCTCCATCACCGAATTGTCCCCCTGGTGCTCTTGACCCTGCGGCTCCTGGCGGGCTGACTGGAAGACCATTTGTGGGTCTTCTTGAGTGAGGGTTTCCGTGGAAGAAAAGTTGTTGGTGGCGTGGGCTGGCCCTGCACTCCCTGTGGCCTGGTGCTGAATGGCCAGCAGGTTCATGTTCTCAGTCGGGGTGCCATAGCGCAGTTGTTCCTGGATCAGCCGCTGTAACACTGTTCCAGCTGCCACATCCTCAGAACCTCTCATTTCCACCTCTGGGGTCCTCAGGAAGTTTGGGGAGTGGAAGTTGGAGAGAGGGTCCTCCACTGAAAGACAAACAGGAACCGAGCTAACAGGCTGTCTCCAGGAGACACCAATAGAGTGTCATTTAAAGACCGGGTTCCGGAGGTGCCAGCACCTCCACCCACCCTACAATGCCTCACAGGACTCGGCTCACCCCTTCAATCCCTTTCCTGTCTCCTCTGTGATCGGGTCTACCTTTCCCTTTCTTAACAGCCCTACTGTGGCAGAAACTGACCTAAGTCTTCCCATCATATATATATATATATGATGTATATATATATATATATGTATGTATATATCTCACAAAGAAACCACCCGTGGCCCTCTGCCAGATCTCTAATGATGGTCCTCCATCATTCCTTTCCTTCTCTCAGGGCTGTCCACAGAAGGCTGTCCCCCCTGTTCCAAATATCACACACTCTGCTCTGATTAGTAACCAAATCCAACCTGAGTTTTGGGACTCATATTACACATGTAACCTTTCTAGAACATTCAACCTAGTTGTTTACCCTCTGTTTAAAATGTTCTTCCAGTTTAGCACCCAGGCCACCGCCTCAGTACCCTCCTTCCCGGCTCCATTTACACTACCTGTCTCTTCTAGTCTGTATGTCCCAAGCTCCATGGAACAAAATGTCCATGCTTGTCTTCAACTCCTGAGTCAAAGTCCTGCCTCTGCAATGGTAGCTGACAGCACTTACCAGCCATCTACTTCCAACACACCGTCCTTCCCTCTCAACTCCTGCATCCCGTGTCTTGTTCTTTTCTTGGTTATTATCAAGAAATTTCACACTAGTGATAGACAATAAGAAAGCAGAAGCAAGCCCAGATTCTGTCCCAACCTGCTCTCTGTCCAACTCTCTTCTATGCACTCCCCTCCCTGGGCCCAGGCTCTGCTAACCAGTTGCTGGGAGATTCCACACAGCCCCAAACCTCTTGCTTCTGACCTCCTCTGTTTCAGATCCACAAAATCTTTATTGTCTCCCTCCCTGTCCCAGAGACCACCAATATAGTGGTCTGTATAATCAGTTCCAAGCTAGCCGGGGCTACACAGAGAGACAGCAAAGAGACCAAACAGTAACAACTGTAACAAACGAACAACCCAAGGGAAGACCGCCATTGTGGATTTCAGTGGCCATCTCATTCACCTGGCAAGAAGACCACTAAATTCTTTGTACATTGGAAAGGGGGGGTCACATTGTCAGGAGCCCTGGGATCCTTCCTGAAATGGCTTCACCACCCTCCATCACCCTGAGACATCACCACCAGAAAGTTGTTTGAAAGGAGGAGGTCCCTTATTTACTAAGGTTTGGAATTTATTTTGAAGTTCTGACTTATTTGCAAAAACAAAAAAAATGAAAGCAGAGAAGGGAAGAAAAGAGGCAAATGATTTGAGAACAGGCAGGAGAAAGTATTTAGAATTTGAGCAGAGAATAACTGGGTATAGATGACTTAATTCTGAAACTCCTATGTATGAAGACATGAAGATTCTCCTGGAGAGAATCACATAGAAAATAGTCTTTTTTTATGGTGTGTGTAGGAGTGAATATGCATGCTTGTTTGGGTACACCTGTGTGTGTGGCGACCACAACTTCACGAGTTGTTCCTCAGGAGCCATGAACCTTATTTTTCTTAACAGAATATCCTTTATCTGTTCTTTGACAATTCCATACATATAAACAATGTATCGCGATCCTACTACCCACCTCGGGCGCCATCACTTCATACCCACCCTACCATCCTCTCCCTTTCTTTCTTTTAACTTTTTGTAACCTGCTAAATTCAGTGCTGCCAGCTGGGATATTGCCTGATTGAGTTGGACTGGTCTTGTGCAGGTCCCACAGCTGCTGAGAGCTCAAGTATGCCGCAGCCATGTCCTGAGAACAGCGCTCCACTCCTCCTGTTCCCAAGTCTTCACTATTTCTGTCCTCTCTCTTGCGATATTCTCTGAGCCTTGGGGTGGGGCAGAAGGTCACCTTGGTCTTTTGGGACAATCTCTCACTGGGACCCGGGAATCAATAACTAGACCAGTGAGTTCCAGGGACCTGCCTCTCTCCACCTCACCAGAGCTGGGCTGACAAGCATGCACACCACGCCCAGTTTCTTTACATTCTGGGATCCAACTCAGGACCGAGTACTTGGATGATAAGCACTTACCAACTGAGCTGTTTTTCCCAGCCCCAAATGGTCTTATTAACATCATGGTACAACATGAAATTAAAATAAATCCCCAAGCATGAGACAACTCTTAGCTCAGTATGGCGACCCCAGGCTAGAGAATGAAGAAATGTCTGAAACACAACAGCCCCTCCTTCATCCTCAAGGATATATTCCAAGACCCTCAAGGGAATCCTGAAAACAAGGACAGTGCCAGATCCAGGAAATGCCACATGCCTGTGTGTGTGTGTGTGTGTGTGTGTGTGTGTGTGTGTGTGTGTGTACACGTGTAGAAAATTAACACAAATTGCTCATAACAAGAGATTATTAGTGATAGCCAATAGTAAAATAGCTCCGTTATGACACCATACTGCCACAAGAGTATTTCAGACTTATGAACTATTTACTTCTAGCATTTTTCAATTAATATTTCAGATTACCATTGACGTTGGGTAAGCAGAGTGGTGGAAAGTGAAGCCACAGGCACAGGGGTTACTTACTGCAGAAGAGCTGAAAATGAGAGACTCTGATCCTCCGTGCTCCTAACACACAGACAGCAAAAAGACTCACCGCTTTTCCCCCTCAGGCCTCCGCTTGCCTCCACTGTCAAAGCGGATGCCTCATGCCTCCCAGAATAGAGCTGCAAGTCTGGGTAGAAGTAGGCGGGCTCTTCTAGAATCTGCACAGGACTGCTGGGGTTGTAGCAGACACGGGGAGGAGCTGGAGAAAGAAAGCCATGTGTGTGTTAGTGCCAATCACGTGCCCCTCCTTCCTGCGTGACTCACGTCCCCCACATGGCAACTGGCAGTGAGTCTGCCTGTTTCATTCATAAAATTCCAGAGGTACTTCTCACAACTGTCCCAAATCCGGCCACCCACCATGTGACCCAGGAGTCTTCAAGACCTGCTGAGTGAAGAAGGCGCGAAACTGTCCCGGTGGCAGCACCCACGGTCCTCGGTGGAACGGGAAGAGGCGGAGGACAGAAAGGAGGGAGTGGAGCAGACCAGAGAGAGAAAGGTGAGGAGGACAGCTGTCAGCAAGAGAATGTCCCAGGCTGAGACCCAGTGTGCTCCGGCTCCCTGGGAAGTTTCTGAGTCTCACGTTGCAGAAGAACCAGGGGCTTGGGCCTGGACCTCAGCCAAGCAATGACCATTCAGCTCCTTTATCTCACACACACACACACACACACACACACACACACACACACACACACACACACACCACACACTCCGAGTTAAACTCGGACCCACAGCTACCAAACATGATCCCACTTCAGGGATACTAACAACATACCATTTGTCGGCATACTGGGCCGTCTTCCCTTCCTGCTCTGATACCTCTGTGTGGACATCAAGATTACAGCTCTGCATTTTTCCCCACTTTACTCTGGAGACTCGTGTTATTATTTATTTCTTATTAAAATCCCTGCCTACTTGCCTGAAAGATAATTCCATTTTAAAAAACAAAAACAAAACAATTTTCAGCAATGGTTTTAAACCAGGCATCTGAAATTTCTCCTAAGTTTTGCACAAGACCAGAGCTACTAGTGACTTAAGACACCAGGGACCAAAAACTGGAATGCAGCCCCTCTCCCTCACAGGTAACACAGCATTCGTATGTGTGCTCTCTGGCTAATGAGCACATCTAGCCCAGAAAGATGAAGTTATGATTTCCACAGCTGAAAGACTTACCTTATACATTTAAAATAAATAAATTCAGTTGGGATTCTCACCTTTGAGAGGATTACACACTAAGCATGAAAGACATATGGTACCACGATCAGTCTAAGACCACAGTCCTAATGCCCGAGGCGTCTCCTTCCAGCCATGTGTAATGACCGCCCTGAAGAGAAGAAATGTGAGACCTCTTTCTGGGCCTCATCTTTTTTTTTTTTTTTTTTTAAATTTTTTTGGTTTTTCGAGACAGGGTTTCTCTGTGTAGCTTTGCGCCTTTCCTGGAACTCACTTGGTAGCCCAGGCTGGCCTCGAACTCAGAGAGATCCGTCTGCCTCTGCCTCCCGAGTGCTGGGATTAAAGGCGTGCGCCACCAATGCCCGGCTGGGCCTCATCTTTTAGACCTATAAATCTGAAAGCTAGGGCTAAAATTGGCGACTCTATATGGCTTTGCTCAAAGTCAAATCCTGACCTAGTTTCTACCCACAGATGGGCGCCAAACTAGAGGGGAGCAAGGCACAGGGTTGGCTGCATATTAGAAACCTGGGGTACTTTTCAAATCCCAGCACAGGGCAGGACCCAGGCAACTGTACTCTGTGTGTGTGTGTGTGTGTGTGTGTGTGTGTGTGTGTGTGTGTGTGTAGGACTGAACCCAGTGTCCTGGACATACCAGGAAGCATTCTACCACTGACTGAGATATATCTATTTCTTGCTTCTTAAAATATTTTTTATTTTGATCAAGGGTCTTACTAAGTTGCCTGGACTAGTCTTAAACTCAACTCAACTCTGTAGTTAAGGAAACCTTGAACACGCAATCCTCCTGCCTCTGCCTCCAGAGTAGCTGGGCTTGCAGGCAAGTATCACCAGGCTGTCTTTTATAAAGCTCTCAGAATAACTCCAATATGGAGTGAATGTTGGGGGTCCCAAAGCTAGAGGAAAGCAGGGCACATCAGGGAAAAAGTAAACCACAAAACACCACTGTGCACCCCCACACTGCAAGCTCACGTACCAAGTATGGGAGTTGGAGTCAAGAGTTCATGTGCTCCAATCAAACTGGTGTTTTCTTAAAATTGTGCTGGGTCAGGAGTGGTGTGGGGCAGCATGCAACAACTTTACAGGCTGTTGTCTAGTCATGTGACTAAGAGACCAAGCTTTGAATGCCATAAAAGCAATAGTATATATACAAATGCATATAAGGGGAGAGAGAATGTGTGCGGTTTCAATAGAGCTCTCACAATGGGCCCTGCACTGAGCTATCACAGGCACAACAGTGTTCGTACCAACCACTTTTCTCATTCTTCCCATGGCTAGCCAAGTACAAGAGCATGCCATGGAAGAGCAGTCTTTAAAGGAACCTGTCCTCAGAGGACACCAAAGTCACACGGCCTTTTACTACATGGTCGTTAATGAAAGAACTAGTGCACACCACACACAGACACAGACACAGACACACACACACACACACACACACACACACACACACACACAGAGGACACTGTGTCCAGCTATGATCACAGGTCTATGGTCACTCAAGACATCTTTCACATACACTCAGGGCTCATACATTCGCCGACAGACATTTTAGCAGCTGCCAGGGTTCTGGGTGCTGACGAAAGGCAAGAGGGTCCACAATGAGAGAACAGACCCAGCAGATGAACAGGCCGCCCAGGTAGCTCTAGTCCACTCCAGCAAGAGACAGTGGGGTTACCCAGCACTGACCCCCTGAGAAACCAGAGTTCACATAGAGCCAGGAGAAGCGCCAGTGAGATGTGTCTCAAAGCCCAGACGGCATTCCTAGGTCAGACAGAAAATGTCTGCAAGGCCTTGGGTTCCCTCGCCTGTGTTCCTAGTCCTTCTTGCCGGTGTTAGTTCATTGTCTTGCACAGGGGACTTCTCTAGCAAAAATTCATTCTATTTTTTTAAGCAAAACGCCAGACCAAGGATATTTGAAATGAGAACTTGGAAGTAGATGCACAGCCTGAGCAGAATGCTGTTTTCTTTGCTGGCACTTCCTTATGGGTAGCAGGAGCTGCAAGAAGCCACAAAAGCCTTCCAGATGCCACTACCACCCAGAAGGCCCCTGTAAGGCCTGGCTCAGACCCGGGGACCAACAACCCTGCCAGAGTAGGGAGATCAAGGGCCTCTTATGGCTGCTGGCTCATCAGTCTATCTGTACAGCATGGCTGTGTGGGCGGGCATCATAAGGACTACTTCTATGCAAGGCCCCCTGATCTAAGTTACCTAACCTCTTGTAAACCAGACCCTCTGCTGAGTTTTGGAGACAGGGCCAAAGCACTGGAAAGGAGGCCAAGCTCAGCGTGTGGTGCCAGGTCTCTGGGGAGGTGGTCTAGGGAGGCCCATGCAACTCCCTGTGCCCCTGACTGGAAGAAAGACAAGGGTCTTCTCTATTGTGTTCAACAAAGGCTGATGCCCTGAAATTCTATGAAATTCTATGAAGTTTAATGTTTCCCTACACTGACAAGACCAATTTCACCAAGAGCCATTCCTTTGGCTAACAAAATCCACAAGCCACAGAATCTTGTCCTCTTCCCCCCCTTCAGAGCTCAGGGGCTTCTGGCTTGCTTTGGAGGCACTAGAAACCTATGTCCCTCCACAGTTCTAGGCTGTCCCTTTCTTCGTGACTGTCTTCCAAGCTGGCTGGTGATGCAACCTGACCAAGATTTTTTTCTCTCACTAACTGTAGAGATGATACAGGGTCTCATCATTGAAGAAAAATGAGTTAGAGTTAAAATGAAACCATTTTTCTAGGGGAGGAAAGAGGCAGGGCAAGGGACTGTAAGCAGCATCTCAACTCTGTTCCCATGGCAACTGGTGGACTCCACAGAGGCAGGTCCAGCATCCATCACCATGTCAACTGAGCAGGCTCGGAAGACACTTTGAGGTTTAAAGTCCAGGCATCAGTCACACTACTGCCACCCAGCACACACACACACACACACACACACACACACACACACACACACAC
>CABHPR010127844.1:30511-48251 GCA_902168415.1 Peromyscus melanophrys
CACACACACACACACACACACACACACACACACACACACACACACACACACGCACTGGGACTCCCCTGTCCTTAGGTTCCTTTCCACATGCCACTTCTTTCGTACATAACCTTCTGGTCTTTGGTTTCCTGGCTGTCTATCATTAAGCTCCTCCTCTGGCTGGCTGTCATCTCACTGATAACAGCAGCATCCTGCATCCTGTGCACATGTCACCTCATCCTCCCAGTACCACCCCCTAGCTTCACACACACCTTCCAGCTGCTCTAAATTCTCAGTGGATTTACTTCTATTTAGGTTTACCTCTTCTGGAGTGCCTCCCCTCCCCTGCGTATCACCCCTCCTCTCCCCTGCACACACCCCTCCATCAGCTACCATGGCAGCCTATGCTTGGAGGACACAAAACTTACCCCTTAACATCACAGCCCCGGACTTGGCGACAGTGTTGTTTAAGATAGGATGCTGCTGCCACCCTCATGAGATGGCTAAGCCTCTGAAGACGGGCTGTGTACTTGTGGATTTAGCAGATACAGTTAGGCATAGTCTCTGAGCACACAGAGAATAAAGCAGGGTTCTCTGGGACACTCTCAGCACCACACAGTTGAAAGAAAATGTTCAGGCTCCCTCTCTGAGCAGCCTTTGAGTTCCAGATAATCGCTTGCACCCTTCGGCTCCCTAAAATACAGGGATGCTTTCTGTTCCCTCTGCAGCTAATACTGGTTCTCTGGGGTCTACAGGGGACAGCAAGACAACTCCCAGATGTCACCAACACGTCAAACTTCTTGTTACATATCATCTGAAGCTTCCCATGCCCCTAAAAGCTGCTTTACCTCCAGCTCATCTAGTCTCCCCTAACTTTGTAAAAGGCTTCTCAACCACCACAACCAACTGCAACTTCTGCCTCAGTTTCTGAAGGGTTAAGGAATTACCTGAGTGTGCCAAATGCCCATAGCTGGACCCAGGGACCTGGCACCTAGTTCAGGCAGGACTGGAGGTTTTCCTGAGATGTGGGGTACCCCACTCAAGGAGATGCATGCCTGGAAACATTGGCTGAAAGAGTGCTGGAAAGCTCAAGAACACAGTCGGAAAACAAGGAATGAGCCAAGCCATATGGTAGGCACCTGAGACATGGTGAGACTTGTAAAGGCAGCATGTCCTCCTCATCCTTACACACCTAACACAACACACACCTGGGCACAACACACACACACAACACACCCATGAACATACACTTGTACACAACACACACCTGTGCACAACATACACCTGCACACAACACATCTGTGAACACACATCTGTACACAACACACACATACCTGCATACAACACACTTGCTCATAATATACATCTATGCACAAACACATACCTGTGCACAACACACAACCTGTTCATAATATATACTTTTCTAAGAGGAAAAGCACAGTGGAATAGGCTTTCTCACTCTCTTTTTCCCTAAAAAACATGATTGGAAATACAGGATTTAGTGTGGGAAGTAATGAACGAAGCTCCCAAGATTCTCAGCCCCATACATGATGATCTTCCAAACCGGCATCAAACAAATCCTATTCCATGGACCAAGCCATCTACTCCAGAAAACACGTTAAACCAATACATTGATGCCTGCTTAATTTAGACTCCCTCCAAATGAAACATGTGATAAATGACTTTAAACTTGTCTAAAGTTTAACTTAGCTGTGCTTACTTAGAAATGTCTCTGAGCTCTTATCAGTGTGAACCAAAGTGCTGAGCATGTTCAAGAAGAGCGCAACAGGACCTGTAAATACAAGGAAATAAGCGAGTCGGTCCTTGCCCCTAAGATACTAGGATTTGCTTCTAGAACAACACGCACAGTCGCCCAGATTCTGCTGGACAGCCAGTGCTCTGATAAAGGAGCGAGAGGCTTTGGAGATCCAGGGGTAATCACCGCACACAGGCAGGCGGCTGTCATATGGAGTCGCAGAGATAAAGGGAACAGAGGGAACTGGAGGGAGGAATTTGGAGGGAGATCTGTATAGCACGGGAAATGCAGAGCGTGGGACTGAGTCATGCCAGGGTTTCTTCTTATATTAACAACAGATAATCCAGGGCAGCTTCTCTGAGGGTCAGAGAGAAGGGAAAAACCACAGCAGCAGACCCTACACTGAGCATCTACAGGCATGTTCTCACAGTACTAGGACGGTATTTTCACAACACAACAGAACCATTGTAAGACTATTACTGCAACTTGTAACCGTGAGCAACTTTCAGGGCTGGAGTGATGGCTCAGTAACCACGGGCTGCTCTTGCAGAGGACCTGGGTTTAATTCTCAGCACTCACATGGCAGTTCACAAGTGTCTGGAACTCCAGCTCCGGAGGATTCAATGCCCTCTTCTAGCCTCTGTGGGTACTGCACACACATGGTATACTTAACATACACGCAGGCAGACACTCATGCACATACAATAAATGCGTACTGGATTTAAAAACACTTTCCCTTTGAAAGCAGCTCATTAAACGTCCCTCATCTCGGGTGTATAAGTACTTTCCTCCACTTCTGGCAGAGGCAGTTCCTCCTGGACAAGGGACACCACACCCAGGAGAAGACCCAGATGTGGTGGTACATCTAAATGGTACTCAAACTTGAGATCTGACTACATCGGTCATTTGCATTGCTTCATCTAGAGTGTTCTTAAGTGAAACAGGCTTTTAAATTTCATCTTCTATTGTATGTGCAGAGTAAACTGGCCACTGGCACAGTCAAGTGTGGCATTCTGGCCCCTGCAACATTGCTACAGCATTCCTTCTGTACCCAGGACAAACGTCAACATGCAGAAAAAAAGTGCCAGTGATCAGGATTACTGGGACGCTGGTGTTTAGGACTCAGGAATCTCCCAGGGTTCCAAAGAGACCTCTTTGAGAAACACTGCTCTGTATCACACACTTTACCCATCCCTTCTATGGGGTACGTCGGCAAGATGTGAAATGTAAGAGAATTTTAAGATGAAAATGTAAAAACAGATTCTAATTAGAAGTGAGTTACCTCCCAGCCCAGGCAAAGGGGGAGGCCCAGCACCTGCAGGTGAACACTGAGGCAGGCGGACTAAGGACTGTTGAACTCCACCGGATGAGGGGACTGTGGATTCAGGACAGCCCAGTCTAAGACAGACAGCTGCCCAGCCAACCCTGCGGGAGGGCTCATGAGCAGAAATGTAAGCCAACAAAGACTACTTCACAGGGTGAAGCAGGGCTCCGTGACACACTCTGCTCTTAAGAAGTGGGAAAGTCACTGCAGTGACTCATCCAACAGGAAGCCAGGACAGTCCCGGACAAGGGGACAGACACCAGGACAGAGTGACTAAAGAGGAAAGAGAATGACCCTGCCACACAAAACACCAGTATTAGAAAGATGAAGACAGGAGAAAACAGCCAAAGGTATGCATGCTTTGGGCTTTGGTTTGGCAAATCTGCTTATCTGGCTTCACTGGCTATCACTACTGGAACATCAGACTTCAGATTTTACCTAACAGCAAATGCAAGTAATACAACTCCTACTTTGGCTGATGTGTCCACTAAAAGAGACAAGGGCTACGCAGTGCTCCTGTATGGAGTAAGTGCTCAGTAAAAGCCACATCTATTTTATGAAAATGGGGAAATCAACAGTAAAAATCACGTTCACAAGTTTAAAGTCATTTATCACATGTTTCATTTGGAGGGAGTCTAAATTAAGCAGGCATCAATGTATTGGGAGCTGGGGAGAAGGTTCAGTCAGGCGAATGCCTGTCACACAAGTATGAAGACCTTAGTTAGTATACCAGCTCCCAGGGGAAGACCCAGATGTGGTGGTACATCTAAAACCCCAGCACTGGGGAACAGAGGCAGACCTCTTGATGGACAGACAGCCTGACAAATTCATGAACCCAAGTTCAGTGAGAGACCCTGTCTCAAAGAATACAATGGAGAGCTACTGATGGAAACATTCTATGTCAACCCATGGTCTCTATATGCACAACCACACATGCATGCATACTCACCTGCACACACACGAACTCATATACATAAAGATGAGAAGTCAGTGAGGTCTGTAAGAACAGTGGAAAGCAGCTCAGCAGATCAAGCTTGCAGGCTTGCACTGAAGTCAGAGTTTTCAGCTAGCTAACAATCCACACTGAAACCAGTTCCACTTCTCTAAGGACTTAGGAGTAGGAGGGAAGGCTACCCTGACAATTCCTCTGAAACGGTGCTGCTATAGTCCTGCTGGCAAAGACCAAAATAAAGGAATGGCTGGCATTCTCCAAAGACTCTTCCAAGCCCCCAAATTATGCGGCTAGTGTGTCATACAAGTCCAGAGCCAAGGGGTCTCAGAGCCATTAGAAGCCAGGCTCTAAGGTTCACAGCACCTCACAGCTTGGTGATAACAGGATGCTAGGTGGGGTGGGACAGATCGGCCTTCTGCATTGAAAACAAACCAACCAACCCTCTCCTGAACATTTGCTCTATAATTTTTCTGTTCATGAGTGGTCTACTGAGGTAAAGGTCAATGTCAAATCTGCTCTCTGCATTCCCTGAGGAGGTGACTCAGTCCCTTTCACTGACAACATAGGGGAAACTAAATGTGTAAGGCTAAAAACAGGGTTTCTAGAATCATAACACTTGTGGCAATTAATTTTCCACACCCCCAAAGAGTGAGCCTTGTAATGTTCTAGCCAGGATGAGAAACAAGACACAAAAATCGCTCTTACTTTGGGCTGGGGAGACGACTCAGTCTATTTTCTGGTGTCTTCCTACACTGAATTCTTGTTGGAATGTAAGTTCCAGGGGCTGCAGAGGCGGCTTACTTGGTGAAATACTTGTCATACAAGCATGCCGGTCCCAGGCAGCCACATGCAGGCTAGGTGTGGTGGTGCACACATTTGCTGTCAGTGCTGGAGGTGCAATGGGAGCCTCCAGGGACTCCTGGCCAGGGGGTCTAGCCTGACACTTCTGGTAGCTCCAGGTTCAGTGAGAGACCTTGTCTCAAAACATAGGTAGAGAAAACTGGGTGCTATAGCTCAGTGACAGAACACTTGACCAGCATGCATGAGGTCCTAGGTTCAATCCCTGGTGGCAGAAAAAAATATAAATAGATAATAAGGTGGAGAATGATTAAGGATGACATCTGACTGCTGACTTTCAGCCTCCACGTGCACATGCATACATATATGTGAATGTCAACACACATGCATGTGCACACATGCACACTAAAATATATACATAAGAAATAGTTAAAAATATAGGTTTCATGGGGGCAGAGGACGTAGAGCTGGTACTCCTCCAGTATTTGGTACTGGGAGACCTTAACTATCAAAAAGATACACTGTTTCTGTAGTGCCTGTTCTTATTTCATTTCTGTGGCTGTGATGAAAACATCCTGACAACAAACATCTTGGTGGAGGAAGGTGTTTGCTGGATTACATTTCTAGGTTACAGTCTGTAACTGAAGAGAAGTCACAGTGGCAGGACCTTGAGACCGCTGGTCACACCATGTCTCCAGTCAAGAGCATGGACCACAAATGCACCAGCGCTGGCTGCTGGCTGCTCACTTGGTGTCCGTCACTCTTAAACAGGGCAGGACTAGGGGATGGGGCCACCCACTAGGGGCTGGGTCAGTCAACCATCAAGACAGTGTCCCAAGGGCAACCTGGTCCACATGATTCTTCATCGTGATCCTAGGGTGGGTCATGTTGATAGTTCCCAGTAATCAGCGCCCTCCTCAGCAAGCTGTCACTTGAGTCTCTATTCATGTTTGGTGAGGTCACAGTCGATTCACTCCCTCGGCAGATACCGTTAGAGTGAATGCTTCTGAAGTCAGGTGTTTTTTTATTGCTGTGACAAAAGAACTGAAGGAAGGGAAGGTTTATTCTGGCTTACGATTCGGTGCCATGGTTTCCATCAGGGAGGGAACAGTTAGTGTGGAAGCTCCGAGGCAGTAATAATAATGTGTCCACAATCAGGAAGCAAGAGTGCACAGGAAGTAGGGCTGGGTACGACACCTCAAGGCCCACTTCCAGTGACTCACTTCCCCTAGTGAGGCTCCACTTCCTAAATGTCCCTGGCCCTTTCGGAACATCTACACCAGCTCAGGACCAAGTGTTCAAACACCTATGGGGACACTTCACATTCAAACGTCTGTACACTTTTTGCTTAATTTGTCTAAAAACAAGAAATATCACCTCAGAAATGCTCAGCAGATACCTTTGTCCATAAAAGAAAGTGAAAATACTCCAAGCAAATTCCAAGAACGTATTTGTAATGGCGGCCTTACAATAAAAAACGGCTAACCTTGGGCTGGAGAGGTGGCTCAGTCAGAAAAGTCCTTGTCACACATAAGAACCAGAGTTCACATCCCCGTCATCCACGTAAAAACCTGACCCAGGGCAGAGGGCCTGCTTTCCCTGTAAGAACCAGAGTTCACATCCCCACTATCCACATCAAAACCTGACCAGGGCAGAGGGCCTTGCTTTCTCTGTTCAGAAGAAGCAGAGACAGGCAGATCTCTGGAGCTCATTGGCCACCAATTCCTGCCAATCCATATTCAGTGGGAGACTGGAAACAGGGGAGGGGCCAATGGAGGAAGCCACAGCATTGCCTTTGGCATCCACATCCATGAGCGGGTGTGCACACACATACAAACCACCTCAATACTGCAAAACCTGTTCGTTTACAAGCAGCCTTTATTAAAATCCCTGCTTTGTGCTCCTAAACTAATAAAATGATCTAAGTCACTGAGTAAATGTCACCAGAATATAAATAAGTGTATTTATTTCATTTCCCCTCTGCAAACTCCTGGAATTTACTTTGGAGAAAATGTAAGAAACTTCAGTTTTGGGAAATCTCATTTTTTTAAACTTGGAACTAAGAAAATATGTATTTCAGAGTAGGCCATTTAGAGCTATTTCTGCTCTCCTGCTCTACACTCCCCAGGGTCATGTGTAAATCTATGTGTCATTCTGAAACAGCACAGTCCTGGACTACCTACCCTCAGTTCTCCAGTGCCCCTAATTCCCCACAGCTCTACAAAAGGACATTCCTAGTACGCCTGTCTTTAAATCTTTCAACTCTCACCTGGCGGCAGTCGCCTACGCCTTTAATCCCAGCACTTGGGAGGCAGAGGCAGGCAGATCTCTGTGAGTTCAAGGTCAGCCTGGTCTACAGAGCAAGTTCCAGGACAACCATGACTGTTATATAGAAAAACCTTGTTTTAGAAAACAAAACAAAACAAAACAAAAACCTTTCAACTTTCCCCTACATCTCCAGAATGAGCAATGAAAATAATATCAGAGCTACTGGGGGGTGGAGGGGGTAATCCCTAGGGAAACAATGTCAGAGATACTCAAGGAGGGAGGGTGCACTCCCAGGGAAACAGACCTTACCAGAGAAGTACTCCTTCCCCAAGGCCCCCAGACAGAGGAGACTGGTTAACAAGAAATGTGGTTCCAAAGCCCTTCCGGAAGGGAGAGGCTTGCCCCTCACCTGTATTCCTGCACCCATTCCTGAGTCACAGTACCCAAGGCTACCCTAACGGTAGAGGAGCAGCAGCAGCTGAGCGGGAGATGCCTCCTTCCTCACTGGCTGCTGGCAAAGCAAGCCTGTAAGACAAGCCGTCTGCCATCTTGTCTTGCTGGGCCTGTTCTGCGATGATGGAGGAAAAGAGGGAAGAAACAGAGAAAGGACAACAGCCCCGAAGGCCTGGGAGACATCGGCAGAAGCCTGTCACCCAGTGCCTGTGGCGAACAAGAGCCAGGAAGACTAGTCACCAAAGGAAGAGAAAGTCTGTACAAAATATCTGTTTCAGAGGTCATCTGCAGAGACCTGGGGATGAGAGGTTGGTTAGAAGAAGAACTCCACAGTTTTCACAACACTTTCAAATGACGTAACAGGATGACACATGTGACAGGGATGTGAGCAAGTCCAAACACTGCCCGCGGAACCGGGCTAGCCCCCAGCTCTGGATGACCAAAGCTGATTCAACAGTGAGGCTGACCACGGCGGGGTGGCCGAGGGAGCTTTGTCACCCTTGCTTAGAAGGAAGGGCCTCTGTGCCAATTCTACCTAGCCCTCTGTTTATCCATCTCTAGGAGGAGCCCCTGGGAGAATCCTGGGAGCTGAGCAGCCCTAGAAACAGAAGGCATCTTTTGATAAGAGCCTGTGAGCTACACTCTGGCATATCACAGATACCATGCTCATCTGTCCTGCAAATGAAGAGAAGAGTGGCCTGGGGAGACATCCACGGATAAAGCACTCCCCATCTGGCTGCAGCTGACTTCCAAGAGAGCAGCTCAGCCTTTCCTTCTTAAGTGTGCTCCTGTCTGCCACCTGACAGCTAACTTCACTGTGAACCAGCACTGGGCAGAAATTACTGTAACAGCAGAAATAATTACTATAGCCTGGATTGTGACCAGCAGAGCTGAAGACCTGGGCTTTCAGCTTTTCACTGATTTAAGTAGCCACTGGTTTAAGGGTGCTGGTGGTGTCTATGAACACTGAGGTCTACGTCTTTAAAAAAGAAAAAGATAAACAGATATGGTACAGATCTCATTTGTCCTAAACTGACGGGGGAAAAACACACAGAATCCTGTTTCTGACCTGCAAGGAAACAGAACATCTCACCATTCCAGCCTTCGAGCCTGTCTCTGGTTGCTGCTGTAGCCATCTGTCAAAGTGCCTCCACAACATCTTGGTGTAGAACCCCAGAACAGCCAAGCCAACTGCTCATTCCCTGCCGGAATTCTCTCCATATGTCTATGCACCTGTGACCAAGTGGTCCTTGGCATGTGCAGAGGTGGGTGGCTGCCATCTTAGCATCTGGAGAGATGGCCCACCCCAACTCCAAGGACATATGAAGGACGCACAAGACCACTTTTAAAAAGGGGCTGGAGGACGACTCAACAGTTAGGACCACTCACTGCTCTTCTAGAGCACCCGAGTTCAGTTCTCAGCACCCATGTCAGGACGTTCAGAAACCCCTGTAACTCTAGCCCCAGAGGATGCAAGGCTGGCTGACGGCCTCCATGGGCACCTGCACATAGCCTCTCACAGATACACATGCACACACATTAATTAAAAAATAAAATGGTTTTCAACCTGGTTTTGTAGTCTCTTCTATAGAACTCTCATACTCATTATCCCACTTTAACTCCATGTTAACTTTAGAATATAAATATTTAGCAAACCCATTTATTTTACAGAGGCCAACTGACTTTTCTCAGGCAATATGACCTGTCTTCAGTGGCACAGACCCAGTCCTGGAATGTCCTCTGAGTGACAAGAGACAGGTGGAGGAGAGGGAAAGGGACAGCGTATGACCCGAGAGAGCAGAGGAGAAAGTACAGGGACACCCACCACTCACCTCAGAAACCAGCCCATTCCAAATGTAACCTTTCAACTAGAGACAAACTATGTTCACCAGGCCAGGCCCAACTTAAAGGGCCCTGCTCTGCGCCCATGCTTCTTCATGTGTGCTCCAATAGCACAGCTCAAAGGTGTGTTAGAAACACAATCCTCAGCCTATCTGTGACCCACTGAAGCAGAATTCCTGGGGCTGGCCCAGCACCCTGTGCTGTAACAAGCCTTCCAGTGGGCTCTGCTGCTCACCCTCAGGGTGAGAATTATTGTCCTTTTTTTTTTTTCATCTGTAAACACAATAATGAAGTCACTGAGGAACAGGAAGCCCAGCTGTGGGTCAGGAGGTTCAGATCATGTCCTGGCTGATTCCAACCTTGGGGCAGTGGCCATACATCCTGCCACCTGCTGAGGTCAGCACGGAAAGGCTATCTTTCTCTACTCCCTCATTGTTTTAGAAAAGGAAAAGGCCTGTTCTGCAGTCGGAACTAGAGTGTGAATACAGTATCCTCACTTCCAATATTACATGATCAGTCGTATGTGATGCTTGAAGCAATGCCACAAGCCAGAGAAGGGTGAGTTTCTGTAAGGTAAATATGAGAACACACTTAACATTAGGAAGGAGTTCACTTTTCTACGGTTTCTGTAAATTTTTATATTACATTTATTTTATTTAGTGGGGAGGAGGTGAGGCACATGCCACCACATCCACGAGGAGGTCACAGGACAACTTTAGGGAACTCGTTCAAGTCATTAGGCATGGTGGTAGTGTCCTTACCCAGTGAGCACCTCACCAGCACTTCTGATGGTCTAATAATAATGGCACCAATGTGTCTGCACTGTGCTGAGTGTGACCTAAGTCTTATCTCATTCGGCCTCATGCAACTCTGAGATAAGGGAGCAATCTTCATCCCACTCTACCTCGGAGAAAAAATTCCCTGTGGCCGCGCAGTAAGGAGGTGGCAGAGGTTAAGATTGTTCTTAAACAATCTTTTCTTGTTTTTAAATATATCATGACTCAGTCTATTCAACTTTTCCAGATTCTCTATGTTACTGAATTACAAGCACTATGCTGTCTACCTGTGTTTTACGCCATTGTCTCATGTGCTATTCAAAAAGTTCTCAACTAGCTGGCCCTGGCAGCACGGAACCTTAGTGCTTGGGACTAGACGGAGAGATTGCTGTGAGTCAGAGACAGATCCTACACTTCAGGCTTTGTATGTGGGAGGTTCAGGTCGTGAAACCGGAAAAGGGACCACCGGAGTGGGGGTGGGGGTGGTTTTAAGGAAGGGGGAAGGGAAGAGAGATCGTAATGGGACATATGTGGAGCTTTTCTGGGGAGTGGATGGGAGGCAGGAGTGTGGGAGAAGAGTGCAACAAAACAAAATGTGTGAAAACCATAACAAAATCACATTTTCATGCTAATTTACATAAAAATGGGGTTCAGTGGGTAAAGAGTGCTTGCTGCCAAGGTTGACAAACTGAGTTCGGTCCCCGGAACTCACATAGCAGAGGAGTAAACCAACTCCTACAAATTGTCCTCTGACCTCACATGCTCGCTCACCCACACACATGCAAACACAGATACACACACAAGAAATCATTTTTTTTTCTGAAAATGTAAGAATGAATAAAGGTCAACACTAAGACTCACAAATTCTAAAAGACCTAATTTACAATTTAAACATAAAATGTAAACATTTTAGAAGTGAGCATACACAGTCTTTGGGACAGAGGCCTAGGCAAGACATCCCCAGGAGGGATGCACACCAAAAGCATCATGCATACAGAGAAAAAAAATCAGTGAATTGGACTTTACCAAAAGTATAGACTTAGTTTTTCAAAATGGTTCCAGAAAGAGAATAAAAGGACAAAACCCACTGTGGGAAGAAGATGCATGCCGCAGCCGGGCACACTAAGGATGCTCGGAGCCCAGTGGTAAAATAAACAACCTGGTTGGGAAAGAAAGAAGCTTAAGGTAGTGAAGCAATGGACCCTCCCTTAAAGAGGGCATGCAGACAGCACATATGCAGAGAGGGTGTGCAAGCCTGTGGGCCTTAGGGAAGTACAAACTAAAGCCACAGTAAGCTTACAGCACTTATTAAAACACCTATTGGGACAGCTAAAATAAAAATCAGTGCCATCTGATGCTGGTCAGAATGCAGAAAAGCCAGGTGTTTCCACTGCAGGGAGGAATCTAAAATGAAATGCCTACTCTGGAGAAGCCTTTAGCAATTATTTTATTAACAGCACACAGTTGCCTTATAATCTAGCCTCCTGGGTACTTTCCTGAAATAGTGAAGAAACATGTCCACACAAACCCTGTTTGTGAACATCCACAGAAACCTTATCGGTAATAAACCAACACTGAAGGCAACCCAAGTATCCTTTAACAGAGAAGTGGTCAAACCACATCCAGACCTTGGGATACTACTCGGCAATGGGAATGAACAATCCATCGATACGAGCAAGATACGGTGGATCTCATGGAAACAACGCAGGGTAAAAAGCCAATCTCAAAGGTTCTATGTTTCGAGGATTTGTTTACATAAAACATAACATGACAGAATTGTAGAGAATTATGAGTAGGTTAAGTATGACTGTGATCCGGGGACAGAGGGGAGGAGGAGAGAGTGGGTACCACCATAATCAGGGAACAAGGAAGAGCCTCAAGAGTCGGAATAGCTCTGCATGCATCTTGAGTGTGGAGCTGGAGTCACAGTGCATGGGAAGTGTGCACACAGCACACACATGTGTGCGTGCAATCTGAAGACCCCCCATCTAGGCTCTGAGGATTCCACTCACGTAACTTCGGTTCTTTTAGGGTGCCATGGTGATGTAATGGTCACCAGCAGAAGAGAAAGAGTACCCTGGACCTCGCCACTAATTCTTGCGACATCCTCTGAAGCTATGATCAATTCAAATGGAAAGTGAAGGCTGAGAAAACCACAGGCATACTTAAAAGACGACGAACAGGAATATAGTCAGCAAAGCTGCAATGCTGCCCAGTGAACCCCAAACACAGTCAAACATGCTCAACTGCACACCATTTAAAAAGCTGAACCCAAGACTTAACAGGAACGAGTTCCTAACTCCAACTCCTCTACTTCCTCCTAAAAAGAAAGGGGGAAAAATAAAACAAACAAATAAACCAACAAAAAATCCCGATGTTGAGCCCCTTGGGGAGGCTGGGGGTTCGGCCAGGAGCTTGGGATGAATGCACCCTAAGGTTTCACAAGCGACAGAAGGGCTCAACCCGGACCCTGCACAACATCCAAAAGCGCCAACAACTTCCTTCCAGAAACAGTAGTGCACTGGCCTGCTCACCATGGCCAGGTGTCCACAGAACCACTCCTGCGAGACAAAGCAAAGTCAAACCAACGGGACTTTAAAAACTCTCTAGGCAAACAAACAGAAAAACCTCAATAACCTCAGACAATTCCTAGCAAACTTTGTAATCAAATACATCCTCTGGCCTGACCTCCTCCCTCACCTCCTGCTTTTCAAGGATTCTGTCACCTACTGAATTCTGGGTGATAAGAACCCTCCAGTGGTAACAAAAACATTCAAAATACTACAAAATTCCTAGCCTGAGCTTCCATACGCACAGGCACACACAGAACCCAGCCAAGGAGTGTTACTTGAGAAAACTTTGGTAAATGTTAGAATTGCAAACAATTCTTACAAAGCTCAACTTATTGGTGTGAAAAGAAAATTTTTATAGTGTCTCTAGTATCTCCCTTGATCTGTCACTGGGTACTTAAAGTCCTGTGTGCCGCAGTATTTTGTCATCTTCCAAGCACTTTCAGAGCACCCCCAGAAGACACAAGCACACCTGGAGGATGAACTTTGGCAACTCTGTTTTCCCAGCAGAGCCCCTGGCTCCCATCAGTTAATTCAGCCCCACTCCTAGGATCCAGGCTCACACATCTGGGGTTGGGGTTGGACATCAGAAAGAGCATAGTGCCACCCAGTGAAGCTCCAGACACACAAGCTGGCTGGGAGCAGGCACTCTCCACTCTCATCGGCAGAGCTACATTCATGTACCGCTGTTGATGAAAGATGCGTTCTTAAATCTTCAGTCTCCATGTGTTCTCAGTGCGCTCCAGCCCACACCCTCTCAACAGAACCGGAAACACCACCTAGACATTTTTCAAAAGGCGAGAGGAGGGGGGCTGCAGGGATAGCACCTTCTCATGTGCTGGTCACCTCCAGGTGGACAAAAGTTTTCCTCATCAGGAAAAAATGTGGCATGCAAGAAGAAACAAAAACCAGCTCACCTAAAAACTAAACATCACCTCCGCACACACACCAGGAACCCCACGTAAGAGATCTTTAGAACATTCTAGTCTATGCCCTGCTCCTTTCACAACACACACACACACAAACACACACACACACACACACACACACACACACACCAGGAACCCCATGTAAGAGATCTTTAGAACATTCTAGTCGATGCCCTGCTCCCTTCACAACACACACACACACACACACACACACACACACACACACACACCAGGAACCCCACCAAGTAAGAAGTCTTTAGAACATTCTAGTCTACGCCCTGCTCTCTCTCTTTCTGCTCAAATCTATGCATTCTGGTCCTTTGCTTTCCTCCCACACGGTTCGACTTAAGAACTGCCCCCTCGGTATTCTCATAAAGAGCCATCTTGGAGAGAAATCACGTAATGTTCAGAGCGGGGTCCTAGCAAGTGCTTTTTGTACTCCTCTGGCATCGTCAAGAACTTGAATCACAGAGACCCTTAAGCAGCAATGTTAGACAGGGCAGTGCCAACCTGGGCCCCATATGGTAGGCCGCCAGGGAGAATCTTAGGCAGTCTGGCAGGATCCACAGCCGAGTTTTGGAAGCAGGAAGCCAGGAGCGTTCCATCTTCAAGCCCTGACTTTTTACTCCCTGAAAAGGAGTCTTCTGGAATTGCAGCTGTTTAATATTACCTCAGTCTGCTTGTGTTCATTTCTGACGAACAAGTTGACACTGTTTTGAGGGATCACACACCCTCCACCACCACCAAGGACTTTTATAAGCAAAACCCGCCAAACTTTTAACAGTCTTCAGAGGAGGAAGACAGAGCCATGTGGGCAGGGGCAGGAAGCAGGGGGGGCAAATTCCACACAAAATGTAAGCATCAAGGCCCTGGAATCAAGACCTGTGTCCTGAAGCTGCAGTCCGGATAATAGAGACAATACACCCACAACAAAGGCAGAAAGGCAAACATTTTCCAAAAACAAAAAGGGGGGCGGGGGAGGGGGCTGGGATTCGAGGCCAAGGGACCTCGTCCCCCAGCATGGCTCCCTAGGAGGCAGTACCCGCGGGTCCTCTGGGCTGTCAAGGGCCGTCGTGGGCCGAGGTGCCACTCTCTCGCCAGCCACAAATGTCATGTTCCAACAAAGTTCAACCAACTCCCCCCTGGAAAGTTTACATTTCCTCCCGGAAACCAGATTCTTTTCAAGGCAGTGCCAACAAGCCAGGGAAAGCCGGATCCAAGCCCCAATTTGTGCAAGAAACTTGTTTGGGGAGAACAAAGAAGGCGCAGGGGTGGAGGGGGCCCGAGCCTCCCGGCCAGGGCGCGTCCTGGGGTCCAGGCTGGGCGCCCCGAGCGCCTTTGTCTGCACCGGGACAGCGGCACCGGCCAACCCTCCCGCCCCTCCGGCGACCAGGACCCGCCAGCCATACGGGAAAGGCCAGTCCCGGGTCCGGGGCCGCGCGGACCCCAGTCCTCGGCCTCCCGTGAGGATCCGCCTCGTGGGTACTGGGCACTCCGAGGGTGGCAGGGAACTGGATTCTGCTTTTTGTCTTAATAAACCTTCTGGATCCCTCACCGGACACTCGGAGGCCCTGGCGCCGACCTGACTGCCCAAGTCCCCACATCTGGAGCGGAGCTGATGTCAGCCTGGGCTCCCTGGAGGAAGCACAGGGAACTCTCGGCCCAGTTCGAGGGAGCCCTCCCTGAGCCCCCGGCTTGAGCTGGTTACCTCTCAGCACAGGCTCGCAAGGTCCCCGGCGCGACTTTGCCCTCCGCATGGGGCGATCATGGAGCGATCCTGGCTTGGGCAGCGGCGGCAGGGGAATGGCGGCAGGGGGATGGCGGCTGGGCGGCGCGGCGAGGGGCGCCCCGATGCTCGGGAAGTAGAAGGATGCTCAGCTCCCCCTCCAGTCCCACCCACCCCACCCCGCTGCCGAGTCCCTGAGCGCCCGGCGCTCCGCTCCCGACCGCCCGAGCTGCCCGGGAGGGTCGCTAGTCCGGTCCCTGTAACCTTACACTCCACCCCGCCCCGGCCCTGGCCGCGGGGCCCTAGAGCCCGTCCCCAGCTTCCCGTCGCCCCTCCCGGGACCTGGGAAACTGCCGGGGCTCAAGCTGACGTGTCTCCCTTAGATCAAGGAGGGAGCCAGCTTCCCCTGTCTTGTCCCCCGCAGCGTTGGAATTCCTGACACACTCACCATTTCTTTTTGAACGCCTCAGACTCCTTTGCTAGGATCTGCCTCCGAACTCCTGGCTAGGTTCCGTTTAGGGTCAACTCTCTCCTATGTGGAATTCCCTGGTGAAAGTGGTCATATTTTTCTCAGCGTTGCCTAGGCCCTAGTACTTCCATCAGGTAGAGGGATCAGGATAGGAGGGGCTGTGATATGCTTTGCTGAGGAGCGGAAGGGCCTTAAACAGACCTTACTTACAGCCTTAAATGTTCAATAGGTTCCTAGGACTGCACATCCTGTGGCCACGACCCCCAGGCCGTCATCTCTTTAAGCAGAAGCAAAGAATTCTAAGTGTTAGGACAGTATTTCTGACTCTGTCCCACCTCTGAAAGCAGGCTGTCTTTCCTAAGCAACATCTGTACCCAGACCTCTATACTGGATTACACTCGCTGCCTTTTGAAGCCGTGTCCTGGGACCTTTCTGGTCTTCTGAGAGGAGAGGCTGCAGTCCAAGCCCTTAGTTGGAGGGTTAGGGCATTGTTTGTGCAGAAATAACACCAACATTAGGAATGCTAGGGGGAATGAATTGCAGTTTTTATAACAGGGCTTCTGTCCGTTTCCTCTCCTCTCTCCCTTCTTACCAGACCATCAAAGGGTTTATGGCTGTTGTGACAGCTCCCAAACTCAGCTGCTCACAGCTTTACACCCCCCCTCCCCCGGCTTCATTCAGATTCCATGACAGTCTTCTGACTTGGCAACTTCTGCTCCCCAGACAGAGGGCCCAAATGTAATTGTCGAAGTTATTTCTCAAGCAGAGGCTCCATTTAAAGTCATCTGCCCTTGTACGACACACAAAGCCAAGATATGTGCACAGAAAAGGCAGGGTAGTAGGTCCTCACTTGTTAAAAGTCTGGACAGGAGAGACACCAGCCTTGTGTAGAGAGAGTGCAGGGGGAGGGGTGGAGATCAGAGGAGCAGGAAAAGGAGGCGCTGGCAGGGCAGTGGATCCCAGAGGGAGTTGGCAAGGTTCGGGTGCTTGGCAAGAAAGTAAAAATGGGGGAAAGGAAGAGACAACAGGCTTAAGGAAGATGAACAAGTCACAAAAGTGTAGGTCTGGAAAGACTGGAAGAAACTGTACCACACCTTTTGCTTGGCTGATGAAGAAACTCCTGTCGGGCTGTGGAATGATTTCCCTAATGTCAGTGGCAAAGTCAGGGGTGGAACCCCACGTGTGCTTCCTACCACACAGTGTTAATGCTGAGTGCTGGCTTAGGAGCAAGTCTGTGTCCTACAGTCAGTGAGGTACAACTGCTTCATTGATTTATCTAGGCCTCGACAAGCTTAGTACAGACATGGAGAAGAGGTAATGAACAGAAATGGAGTTCTTGATTGTTGATGTAAAGGGGATCTCGGCCCACTGTGGGTGGCACCATCCCCTGGGCAAAATAGTCCCCATCGGTATTATAAAGTTAGCTAAGCGTGGCGTGTGGGCCGGCTGGCAAGCGGCATCCGCCACAGTTCCTGCTGTACTCTCACTGTGAGTTCCTCGGTCAGTGGTAAATGCTGTTTGGAACAGCAAGCAGGCCTGGTCTCAGGGTTCCTGCTTGAGTTCCTGCCTTGATGTCCCTCCATGGGCTGTTATCTGTAAGATGAAATGAATCCTTTTCTCCTCTATGTTGCTTTTGGTCGTGGCATTTGTCACAACAACAGAAAGGAAACCGAAACATATGGATTCAGTACATTTTTGTTACAAATATAAAGTAGAATGCATCTAGGCATATATTTGCTGGTGTTCTGGTAGCCTCCCCAAAGCCCTGTGGATGGGGAATTTGGATAGCTACAGAAGCAATGAGGTGAAGTTAAAGTGAGGACGGGGATATTAAATAAAGATCACAGACTCTGAAGTGAGGGTTTACTCTTCTCACTGATATGTCTATCCCGGGGGGG